>JAPDEH010000098.1:0-97673 GCA_027569075.1 Aspergillus asperescens | reverse complement strand
AAAGAACAAGTTGTCCAGCTTCTAAACGTGTATGAATTAATTGATTTGAATTACAATTGATGAAGTTATTTGAATTGAAAGTTTGTAGAGCATGGGGATGGTGGGGAAAAACACCGGCCGCCCGGGATGCACCGGCCGCCCGGGAATTACGTTATTGTTTTTGGAATAGTAAACGTATGTTGAGTGACATGTGAACTTGTCGAAAACGCCAGCTCAATCCTGGTCCCTGAGCGAGATTACCTTCGAAGTGGAAGCCGGGGTCCGCAAAGGAAAGAGAGAGGCCTTATATGGAAGGTTCCGAGTACGACAACTAGGTGATGACCATGACTCCAAATTTAGTCACCACTACCCTGTAGGATAACAAGCCCAACAGAGATACCCTAGACGTGAATGCGTTACCCACCTTTCCACTCATCCAGAATGGTCTTTGGTTAACTTGAAATCTGGTTCTTTAGCGTCATAGAAGGTCTCTCGCCTGTGGAATATAAACAGCGCACTACTCGTGGTTCTGGCAGCAAATACAGACCACGCCATATATATATATATCTGATCCAGTCTAATCGGCTCCTGAACCAGAGAAATAATATTTTTATTGTACGCAAGACCAGGCTTCTCATTACCACAAGTCTTTTAAATGCCGGAAAAATGAGACAAAACGACAAACCATTTACTTTTCTATATCTATCATCCCTTCCAGGTACATATGCCGTTGAGGCTTGTCAAAGCTCAATCTTTTGTAAATATGGCAAACATGGACGCTGTGACCGTGGAGTGTGATTTACACAGCTGATGTTTCGTCGACGGTGGTGCTGTCTTAAGGAAGTAGTCAAAAAGCTACTAGGTGGTAGAGTTATAGTAATTTAGCAAAATCATACCGTATTCGCACCGGTAAAGGTAGGTTAAAGTCTGGAAGCATGAGAGAGAGGGTCCACAGGGGTTAAATTGTGGGGATAGGGCACCAATGCATCACGTGAGTCTGATTGTACAACGTCGCCGCGTCTTATTTAACGCGCTCTCTTCGCTTCTCTTCGCATACTGACATTTGGTCTTGCTTTTCGTCATAGAGATACATATTTCTCCTCTTGCTTTCCCTGAACACTCCGCTCACAATTCTGACTTGGCGTTGCGTGAAGGTGACTCTTGTGCCAGTGGGCACCGTTACCACGGAGACAATATACTTGAATAGGACGCGACATGGCTGTTGGACATCCCTGATTTCTCTGCAGAATGCACACACATTCACTAATAATTTTGCTGATTTATAGAAGATACCACATTATGAAAACCCACAAGCAGACATTCCCCCACATGAGTCAGAAAAGAGCAAAAAGGAACGTCATTGACTATGATGTAAACAAAGCCACAACAAAGGGATCACCCACAAATCCATTATTATAACGAAGGGCAAAAATAGAATAATAGCATTTGATGGGACAGCATGTTCCAATACAACTCCACGCAACCTATATCCACTCCCACAAAAAACCGAGGGCGTTGTCGTCCATGGTTCTCACTTCTTCAAGTCCATACCGACATTATCCGCCAACAGCTGCATAAATTTGACCACCAGAATCTCGCGTTCCGGGCTACCGATGTCGTACTCTTTGAGGATGCGCATTATCTGTTTGATGCATTCTTGAGTATTTTCACCGAGCGTGGTTGCGGCCTCATTCGCGGCGTCGAATATGCGAATCTTGTCCTCGAATGAGAAGACTTCATCCGTGTTAGCCTGGACCGTTGGAAATATTGTGCTAGATTGGAAGACCAGTAGACCTACCTTGCCTTGTCGGCCCTGCGGCCTCAACAGATGGGACGGGGCTGGAAGTAGGAGGTCTGACGGGCACTGCACTCATTGCACCGTTTGTACTGTGTTTTTTTTTTCGTGATTGCAGGGGATGGAGGGTTCAGGAAGATGGATGAATATGTCTTTATTGAGATATAGGGGTAGTCGCAACTTTTAAATAATTTGAACCCCACTATACTATATAGAGAAGGGGGGAAAAGAAAAGAAAAAAAGAAGGAAACAGAATCTAGAAGAAAACAGCCACCACAGATGATCCCCCTACGGACTGCGCCACCTCTCCGATAGTAAACAACGCAAGAATAAATGTATAATTTTGATCGACCGTAATATCAGACCCCCAGTATCAATACGGTGCGTTGTCTGTACCGACAAAGATGCATAGCGTGTAAGTGTAGTTGCCCTGCGTCGAGTGCGCCGCGTCCGCCGGCCGGACATATGCCAGCCAGTCCTGTCGTAACCATAATTCCGGCCAGACAAACCTGCAAGATTCCAACTTATTTCGGCAGACGGTCTTCCGAGTGCTGTAGGGAGCATCTTCTTGGCTCGAGGTCATGCTCCCCTTGAGGTGGAGTAAGGACGACGCGGATCTGGCCCTGAGCGCTGGTTTGCCCCGGAAACCATGAGAGCAATATCTCCAGTGATCCCCCAGCAGTCGACATACCACCGAGTGGAAAAAAGTGGCAATTTAAAACCAGACGCCTGGCGGTAGTGCTATCCGTTACCTCCATCCCGAGTTTCCAAGTCAACAACAGGATATATTCCAAATACTGCCGACCACTATAGATAACTTTGATATCTCTATCAGGCTGAATAAGATTGATGTTCGTAACTAGAAGTTGATGCTTTGATATTTGTGCGATACACAGCCGGGTAGGTGTAGTCGTGAGGTCGACACATAGTGTAAGCAAGCCATCATGCAGTATGCAGCGCATTGTGAACGGAATCCAATATGGCCCGGTCTCGTCATACTCGGTAGCCTCCATTTAATTAAGCTCTTTGTTGGCCCTAATTTGAGAACCACTCTAGTTCTTCTGTTGAATCCCGGATACCAGGTAATACGACATCCACTACCAGCTGGGTGGCAGCTCAGTCTTCCCCGAAAGACAGCTGCTTGTATACCGCACTAGTTCAACGACCTATGCCGTCAGGAGAAGGATCTGCTGCTTGTTGTTTTGCTTGAACACAGCTCGGCATCTGATTGAAATTCCCCTAGGTCCTTCCGCGAAAGCAATGAGCGATCGTGGCCGGCAACTGGTCGAAAAAAAAAAGGAGACTGTCCGTCATCAGCGATATCGACCAGGAAGTGGACAGCGCCCGTCACAGTGGCACTCTCCACCTCGCGGTCCTTCAATCTCGGCTCCCGCTTGGTCGCCTGCGGCTGAATTATTGCCCCCGGAGCCCCGACCTCCTTCGACAACGCAAGAGCCCTGTGCAGGATCACTAGTCCCCGGTGGTACTACAGATGAATTGGGCCTTTGAATGCTCCGGGCGAGAATACCAACCTGACACGAGAGGGGCGTTTCTTGTTTCGGGTTCCCCCATTCGTATCTTCGAGTTCGTGACTCCGGAAAACAAACCAAGGTTCCCATAGCCACCCGGACCCGCTTTTGATCGTCGGAAATGGTGACCATTCCAACTTTGATTCTGATTCACCACCGGAGCGTCTGAAGTGCCGAAGCCAGAGAAATCGGAGAATTGTTTCCTAGGTCGCTGTGGCCGACTTGAAAGATTGTGCTCGCGCGCCACACCTCAAGGTGCCGATTGTCAAAGGATTGCCCGTTCGTGCACTTTCCTGATCCATCCACTTTCCCTCCATCCTTCCTTCATCCTCAATATCTGCCATTGTTTTCGCTTGGGCCGACGTTGCGATTGGCTCGGATTGGCTTACTTCATCAGCGCGAGTGAGTCGGGTATTAGGGTTTTATTTCGCAGCCTTATTGGAGGCACTAATTATCCAATCAGTGATGAGGCTGGACTGGAATAGCGAGGTCGGTACCTCCTGCATCCGGTCCACTGTGATTGGAAGCGGTGGATTTGCCCGACTCTACGCCATTATATTGTCAAGGGCCAGACAGAATTGCCTTGTGCTTTTTTTTTTTTTTTTTTCCAACATACTTCAAGCAAAAGGCCATTGAACAGAAGGCAGAAAGTAATTCAATTAATAGACGAACAAACAACCCAAAAAAGGTACTTTTAACTTTTGCTAGTGCTCGCTCAGGGCGCCTCACAATGCTGAAGGATTCACCACTGGCTCGCTGACTCACTGACTCTCTGAGCCCTCCAGAGCTGCAACATCGGCTGCAGAACCGTTCGCATTTCATATCCATTAGCCAGGGAGATCGGCACACGCAGCCTGGCGAGGAAGAAGACATACTGGACGGCACGGCGGCGGTGCTCGTTGAACATTTGAAACAGGCTGTCCAGGATTAACTCGTCCCTTGAGGAAAGGGGGCATTCATCGTAGTCATCCACCCTCTGCCGTTCGAGCCAGATTAATTTCTTCACCGCTCCTTCCTGCTCATGGCCGGACATAAGCAATGAGTACCATTTGCTCGCGCATCTGAAGAGCCGACCGAACCAGATGAATGAGTCACGGAGGACCTCCAATTTGTACTTCTGCAGCCCGGCATGGCTGTCGATTTGCATCCTCTCGTCAATCCTCTGTCTGCCTTCCACCTCCATGACCGAGTGGATAATAGACGTCTCGATATGAAGCGGAAGAGGGTAATACTCGCGCGATAGGCCCGAGGAGGCGCTTTGACGGCCCAAGCGGTCTAACACCCCCTGTAGCTTTGCTGGCTGATCGAATTCAAAAATCCGCAAAACCTGCCAAAGCGTCTGGACATCATCCAACTTCTGACTCTTACCTGCTGCCCACTTCGTCACCCACACGCCCAGCTCATGGGGAGTCTCAAATCGCTTGTTGCTTTCTCTTTCCGCACGAGTCACATGGCTCTGCCTCAACCTGTGCAACGCGTCACTCCAAAACTGGGCGTACTCCACAGCGCCGCTCAGTCCATCATGCATCAGAAGGCAGGACTCATCGTCCGCCCCTGGCAGCAGTTGCTTATAGTTCCAGTCATGTCCTATCTCTGCCCATGCATGACGGTACAGGGTTATAACCTGAATTTCTACCCTCAACTGCTGGTACGGCTCAGGCTTCTCGCTATGGATGGTAGCCCGGTAATGGTTAGCACAATACTCAGGGTACTGTCGAACGTAAGGGTATCCGCTCCTCTTTTTCTCTTGCGCCTCTCTTCCAGTCAACTTGCGGGCATCTTGCACCTGGAAGAACTGGTGGATGACGTCCTCAACGCGTTGCTTATCTGACGATAGATAGACAATGACGCGAACACCGGCTAAGTCAACAACATCGGCCACAATATCCTCAATTGTCGAGTATTCGCATGCTTCACTTCGTGCAGTCACCTTTGCTCTCAGTCGACTGATATCCTTTGCACGATGTTCGATCTTGTGCCCGACGCCCGCTTGATTCAGGCCCACGCGCAATATCTCCTCCGATTCCCTAGCGAGACGTTCATAATTCGGCTTCTCCGAATCGTACCAGCCAATGAAGCGATCAATTACCGCTTCATGTTCCTTGGCAGGGCCGGCTCCATTGTCGATCTGCGCCATTGCTAATGATACCTTGGTGCATAGGCAAGAGATGGAAGGACTGGGAGGAATGAGAATGATAATAGTACTGCCCGTGGGATTATGTTGAGGAGTGAAGTTGACGCTAATTGACTACAGAATAGCACAGAATCACGCGCCTCTTTATACCCACGTTGCTACAGAACCGCATGCTCCCTCGCTATCAGCTAGTGGCATCGGGCACACTCACCACCACAAAAAAAAAAAAAATGGCAACAATGATGGAAAAAAAAAAAAAAAAAAAAAAGCGAAAACGAAAGGGATCATATGCATGGATTGTTTGTGACTCAGAGCACGCCGGGCACCCTCACTGATTTGGTCAGTCTTGCGGTCTGCCATCCTTGTCACAGCCATTCAACAGGTCGACGGGCAATGATGCTCATTGAAACATTTTTGTACACAGGCGTCAAAGGGAAGGTAAGAGCCTATCCTTCCGAACATCCCAAGTTTGCAGAAAATCTCGAGGCTGAACTGACAGCTGGCGCGTGTTACCGTAAATGGTATGCATACGAGCGGGGGCGACCGATCCTTCCTCATCGACCAAGGTCTTCAAGTTCCAGAGGTATGAGGTATGTATGGAAGAAAATTGAGCGGTGAGAGACGTGACAAATTGTTGAGGATCACCGCCGTTCATTCCAATGGATACCCGTCATTGTGTTGCGCATAGCCCGTTCATGACTCGATGATGGCGAAAGAACCGAGTTGGGTAGGTAGGGTAGCCTTGGGGGTTGGGCCGACGCCTGACCATTTGCCAAATCAGGCTGCAAAAGATACTACCGATTTGCGACTGCGACGCCGTTCATATAGTATATCTCTCATCTGGTATGCATCACAAAGCGGCTTTCTCGAAACTGTTTCCTTTCTCCAGGGGGATCACTATCTTATCTGGGAACGCTGGCGCCTGGGGACCAAGCGCAGACTGGCAGTGAGAGAGCATTTCATGGCCAAAGCAGACATCCAGGTACCCGAGAGATCCATATATTTTCGTATCATGGTCTAACTAGTTCTTTCTAACTCATGCACGTACATAGATTTAGCTGTCGTGCGCGAGCCATCTAACCCTCCAACCAGAGCGAACAGTATAGGGTTTATGCCAGAAGTTTTGTCACCACCAACCCAAGCAAACACAACGCCTGCTTCTGCTTACAGACCGCTTCTTTCTCCATCCACTGATGCCACCACGATTGGCGCTCAGACCCAACCCATCCAATACCAACCTATCCATGGAATCCGTGGTTATTGACCACTCATTGCAGTTTACGTAGCCATCTCAGCCGCCGAATCTGACACGACATCCATACACCGCTCACAGGAGGAATCACGGGCAGATTCTGTAATCGAATTCTACCCTCCAACAAACAGCCTTGTTGCTATCATTACATTGATTTTGGTATTTCAGGTTCGCACAATTTGTACCCAACTGGCCGTCTCGTAGCGGCCTGGTTCGCCCCCTTTCGTTCGGCCACTGCAGCCTCCCCAATCGGTATACGTGGGCGCTAGGTTATGTAAAGAGAGAGAAATGGGCCAAAGTAAATCCCAGTCAATGCCTGATAGGGTGAAGTGTAAGCCGAATATCCTACTTGTGCTATAGGTTGCGAGCCTGGAGCATAAAATATCCCCGTATAATTTTTTTGACCACCTGGTAATAGGCAATGTCATTATACGAAGTGCCCATCGCGCAATATACCAATCCTCGATGGGAATTCAGGCCCAGTCCGTTGCGTGCCTTGTAAGTGCAAAGCCACTTTCATCGCTACTGTATTCGTTCAAAACCAAGAAAACTCCCTCTTCAATGTCGGGTATGATCACCAGACCCCATCGCTCCACTACTTGTATTGAGTCAATCGACCGTTTTCCCACTGATTATGAACATCTGCGCGGCGCGCGATGTTCGTTGAGCAGGCAGCCCTAACCTCCTTGGTTGGTTGGTTTTGGTAGGGTACTGGTGTCAAACGCGTTGATATGGCAGCCAGTTTACATTTTAAAACAACATTTCGATTGAAGGTGGAGAGCTCGAAGAAACTAGTAGCAGTATAACACTTAACTAAAAATTAGATCTATTTAAAGCTCGATCGGGCCCGCCCTTTGCGCCGCATCAGGTTGTGAAATGTGGACTGGGCCCAGAAGAATGACCCGCAACTGTACGTGCTTGCTTTAGTTACTCCACGTGTCCCCAGCTCCTTGCTTGCATCTGATAGTACCATCGGTAGGTCAATCCTGTCGGGCATGGATTCTGAAAGCCCGGGACGGGCCTCGTTTCCCCCCCCACCCACACGGACGAGTTCGGGAACCTTTTTTTTTTTTTTTTTTTTTTTTTTTTCCCCTTTTTTTCTCCCTGGCGGCGGATGCTTAGGCATGAGCCGGGAGGCTTTCTGGGTCTTCTCATAAATACATATTTTCCTAGGACTACTAGGCTAAGAGAGAAAGAGCCATGAATAGAAGTTATCTCTTCCGCCCTATTCATACCTCCCATCACGTTTTCCAGGCTTCTTACCCATATCACCCACACTTCTCCCAGAGATTTGTTGCATCACTGTTCTAAACGCTGTGAGGTTCCTCGAGGACGCATATGCTTAACGCCCGAGCGGATGGAAAGCCCCGTCTCCGCCTCCCGTGGTCGTACCTACTCGCCGCATCTAAGAAGCGGTTTTACGTAGAAATCTTGTTCAAGGAAGCAGAGCATGTTGACCAATGTCACAATTCAGTTGGCAGCCCTCTCGCGTAGCTGGTATGTTTCAATAACAACTACCACCATTCATTCGCCAACTCCAGACCCGTGAAGGCTGCCCAATAATGTGTAATAGCACTCTCGTCTGCATCCTGCCTCTACACCATACCCGACAGCGCAGATAAGCCACCTAGCAGAGCATAGCCACAATATTTCTCTTAGAGAGTTCTGACTTAGCTCCCGTCATTGGGCCCTGGGGCCCCAGACATTCCCCAACCCCAACATAATGCCTAAAAAAATACATCGATATTAATGGGCAAGGGAAAGGAGAGAAAATGCACGGTCGCCCAATCAGTCTTTACCACAGTGGTGCAGCAGAAATGGGAATGGGAACCCTTGCAAGTGCTGCGCCGCATTTAGCTGTTGCCGCACCATCACAGCCTCATCTCTCTGCCACGGATATATTTTAGCAACACTAAAAGCAGACCGAATCTGAAAGCGCCACCATACCCTGCTACCCGCACAAAATGAACCAGCCCTGCGCAGATATTTGCCTTCCAATGCTAAAGCACCCTGATTTATGGAGTCCGACCCCATTTCCCGATGAGGGTGAATGTCGAGTACTTTGGGGGCAATTTACCTCTCAGACATTCGCAAACATCCAGAGAGCGACAAAGTGTCCCTTGTGCTGGCTGGTCTACCAGGCACTGATGCAGAGCAGTGACTCCCGTTTATTGACAAGCAGAAACAAACAAAGATTCATTATTGCCGCGGGTTGGCTGTTGAGTATAAAAAGCTAGACCCAGACGACGGTCTTCAGGCTGAAACCTCGGCGAGCGATTCCTCTTTACGCCAGGTCAAGTATTTCAACCTGTCGATGAACATGATCCCTGGAGAGCGATCAAGAAACTTCGCTTGGATAGGGGCGATAGCTGATGGTGGCCATGTCTGTAAAGCAAGCCGTGCCGAAGCGGAGTCTCCAGACAACGACAACGACAGTCTGTTTTACGAGAGACCAATGGGGCCAAAAGCTGATATCCAACATATGCAGAATTGGCTGCATTGGTGCAATGAAAATCATCCCGAGTGCTACGATGCTGTTTTCCCTGATTCGTCGGACTTGCATATGATTGATGTGCTAGATGACCCGAACGCAGTTGAACCAACAATGTGCCATTCCGAGATGCTGTGCGTCTCGGAACACCCCTGCATTAGCTCGAGATCGTTTGTCACTGGCTTGTCTGACCCCAAATCTTAGACCAGCTTGATGCGATGGGAGCACTCGTCCTCTCACCTCATCCCTGCCTAGACAATGTCATCCTCTACTCTACAACGACCACGGCAGTCAAGAAGATATAAAGTTGGCACCACCTGTGTTACATGTCGTCGACGGTGCCCGTCCAAGTGAGTCCGCCGATTCTCGTCTCGCAATCTCAGGCGGAATGCTGATTTTGACATAGCCTGCGGAAGATGCGGATGAAGCCGGTAAGGCTTTCTTTCTTCGGGCGTAGCGGTCGCTGCCTCCAGAGACAATACTGTGGCGTGAAGGGCCACTTGAACTCGTGTTTGCTGCTTATGGCTTAATATCTGCGGTGCACGAGGGATTTACATCAGACGTGGATGACTCTGGGACTGGCTGTTCGGATGGTTCCGGGTCTCGGGCTGGACAAGGCTGCGCCCAGTTTCAAAGGGGAAAAGAACGGTTCAGACGGGATATACGGCAGCACTGTCAGTTTATGGAACAGTAGGAAGAAAGGTTTGTCCCCGGTATTAATTCTGCTGATTCCCAGTTTAGGAATCTGTCGTATTCACCTGGATGATTATCCATGATATCTGTTACATCCTTGTCCTCTATTTACCCACAGCGCAGTGATTCTGTGGACCTGGAAGAGAAGATGCACGAACTCGGAGATATTCTACGATACATCATGCATTTACAGACGCCCACCAACCGTCTACCTGATAGTTCTAGGTCTGATTTCACGGCCCTCGGACGATTCAACAATAGCCGTGAAGCTTGACGAGCGCTTGAATAAATTGGAAAATAGTTTACCACAAACCCCCTATAACCCTCCAACGGGCGCTTACTCCTCCTTCGCCTTCGGTAAGTATACCAGATAAGCTTCATGGTTCTTCAAAGTCTCACCAATATAATCATTTTTACAGAATTGCACACACTCGCATCCTCCTCCACAGACCCATGCTAGCTCAATTCTGCGTCGAACCACTGGAAGAAACCACCCCCCCAGGCAATTCCACCCTCAGCTTCAGAGACCTCATCTTGTAAGCCAGCGCTATACTTTGCATCAACCACGTAAAGACAATCGTCACGCTCCTCCAACAACCCAGCTCCGCCGGGATGATACCGTGGTGGGATCGGACCTTCTACCTACAGGCCTGCATGCAGCATCTAATAGCCGCAATGCTCCGACCAACAATGTTTGAGAATACCGTTCCAAAGCTCTGGGATAGCGCCGTTGCGCTGTCCAGCGCACACAGGCATCTCGGTGTCTCTGTCAGGCGGTGTCTAGCAAGTTTGAATTGTATGTGGGAAAAGGTTTTGGATATCCGTAAGGGTGGAGGGCTAGTGGCTCAAGAGGGATTTGATGCGGAGTTTTGGGGTGTCTTTCAGCATCTGGGGTGTGATTTTGGTGGCGGTATTGGTATTCCCGGGTTGGGGGAGGAGGTGTGGTTGGATGGCTATTGATTGGTTTTGTTGGCAGACGGATTTGTATGTTGAGGTATACTATTTGGCTATGATCACTTAATTAACCTGAGACGGGGGTGATCTCCTCGACCCTGAGCCAGACTAAGGGGTACGGATTATAGAGTCCACCTGTCCATGTTAGGATGTTGCAACGTCTCCATGTACCAGCGGTAATCACTCGGACATTTAGCAAGGTCCCAAGCGATCCACTCGACATCCTTCCATTTGTCCTGGGGGTTTGAAGTACGGGAGTCTCTATGGCCGACAATCGTGCTTGGTACCAATAAATTGCGTCATCAACCATGCTAGAATGATAATGGTGAGAAGGAGACAACATACATCTTCGACGACTCCGCATCCCAAAACAGATGCACCCAGGATGGGGACCACACCGGCTTCAACACATTCGCTATCATTTCTAGTTAGTCAATTGTCCGTGCTGAGGATCAAGTAATGGTGATATCATACATCCATGCCACTCGAAAAGCATCACGGATTTGAGCACGCTGTTCGTACGGAAATGACCAAAACACATCGGGGCTCAACTCCACCCCAGGTGCCCGATCCATCAGAATGTAGTGAAGAAACCCGCCTGGGACTAGTCCATTATCATCTTGTTTTCTGGCCTGGTACTGCCTGATTGTTGGAGTTGATTTGCTTTTATTCTTTGTCAGCATCAGAAGGGGCTCCAGCTCGTGGAAACCGTTATAAGGGAATCAGTGGCTTGTCGTGCGCGTTCGGCGTGAATTGCGTGCTCGGAGCCAACGTAAGGGACTCTAGATTTATTATCATTAGGTCGTATAATCTCTGCAGTACCAGCGGGGAGAGCTTACTGCATAAGGATCTTCATAGCAGCAGTATCTTCCGGGTTGGACAAGTTGCGGCAAAGAAATGTGCCATACGCTCCACTGGCTTTTCCTTGTTCAATTCCAGGCTCATGATATGCTACCGCTGTCCGTTGATCGTTTTTATCTCCGTATTTCATCTCCAGCCTCCATCCAGATGGCTCTTCTGAATTGGTAAACTCAACAATCTTGCCCACCCAGTCGTCAAAAAAGTTCTTCTCGGTCATGCTTGTGGGGTGAAAATTAATGAGTGGTACGATGGAGTTGAAAATGCTTATGACAGAAACGGATGAGATAGTTGATGTAAAGTGAGGGAGACTGGAGGCAGATCGGTACCGGAAAGTTGAGGTTGTGTTACGTAGACAACAAACCCAATTTCTATAGCACGTGAATGCCTCGCGGCCACACAGGGATCCAACCATGTTATATGCCCTTATAAACCCGGTAGATTTATACCATGTCTCCGATATTAAGCATTTTGTAATATTACATGAATCCGGTAGTCTTTTCTATAGCATCTGTAGCTTGATATACTATGCCACCTGCAGTGCTTGTTGTGGCCCTCTTAACGCCCATGCTGCAATGGGATAATCAGTTATAATATGCCAAATTGTAATCATAGCTGGATATATTATCTGGGGGTGACATGCTATCAGTATATCTGACACTTTGGGATGAAGCGAAAACTGCTCCTCACAAATCTAACAATATCAATTGTTTTTGTTTGGACACACTGTTGGCTGCTTGTGTTACTTATCTTTCAAATGCATACTGCAAATATCTTCCGATTTGTACTCTGGACGAATAATCATTTTGAATTACGCCCAGCCTCTCACAGAAAGGTGTATCATTCAGAAATATCATCAAGATGCCTTCAGGGTTGCTTGAAAGGGCCCGGGAAGTCATCAAAGCGCCCCTCCCTGCTCTTGCTGCAGGCCCTGGCACCACCCATACTTCGGCTCTTCATGACACAATTTACATCGGCAATCTTGTGCAGTGGGATTCATTCGAACATGATGTCCGGTCCTTTTTCGACAACACGGGCTGGGGTAGAATGAACATGGGGATCGGATACCGGCCAGTTGGTTCCCCCGGCCCCGCCAACCTCAGAATCGAACATGTTCACTGTGGCGATGAAGTGGGCATCCACGGAAGATTCCAGTCCCGGGTCGGGCAGGTGATGTCCGCAGTCTGTGTGGCTGCCGGTATACACCTCGTATTTGGAGATTATAAGGCGACTAGAGACAGGAGAACTGGGGACGATGTCCCAGACATTGCCATTATGTCCGAGGACGAGGATGTCCGGGCCTTTGGGGAGCTTAAGACACCCTGGATTAAGGCGCATGACCTAGGAAAGGCATTCTATCAAAGGCCCAGCCATCTACCCAACATCCTAGGCATGTTACAACCCTACACCTTATCTCTACCAATGTTGTTGATAGGCTTAACGCTGACTCTTCTTCTAGGCCAGATCGCGAAGTATATGCACACGGCAAAGGTCAAGTATGGCTTTATTTCTACGTACGACGAGACTATATTTGTGAAACAGCAGTCTATCAATGGGGAGTGGGTGCTTTTATGCACGCGTCCTGTACGGGGAAAGGACAAGTATGTTGATGCCAACATCTCTGGCGGTGTTCCCTTGGTCACCTTGAGGGAGAGCTTTTGGTATCTACTCAATTGTATTGACCAGGAGTATCAGGCTGTCAATCCCGTACCGATACATAGCTGGGTTAGGTAAACCTGGTCACCAACCTTGAAAACATGTCAGGACGATGGAAATGGTCATTATCATTATCACTGCCGCCTGTTAGTCGCGCGAGGTAATCAATTCTGCAGTGTGGGACGAGTCTTCGAGTAGTCAAGTGATGATAAGTTCATAATACTGCATGCAAATGAAATTCGGGGATACAACATCTGCGGAGGTTCTAACTGGTGGAAAAATCGCAATTTGTGAGCCTGGACCAACAGTACTCGTGGTGTTTGTTTGGTGGCGCTGGATGATCTTCAGGCTGACTAGGCTGAGCAGGGGTGGCGTCAATGACCAAAAGAAGGGAAACTAGGAATTAGATAGTGGTTCTAACAGTTAAGATTCTCAAAAGCGCGGCTTTTGACTGTCATTGACCTGGCCAGGGCTATGCGTCCCAGCCGATGCCCCAGGCTGTTCCCCTATGTCAGCCCCCGCAAAAACGGTAAGCCCTCTTGGAAGGAAGAGCTTCATATTCTTGTTGTCAGCTTGTCTGCAAATACGAGCTGCTTGAAACTAGCTTACTAATGTTGGCTTATGATGTCTCACTTCTGGGTTTATAATCTGACCTCCACGTCCCCAATACGAGCAAGCCTTCTTGTTCCTTCCCATTGACTTGGAACGACGAATCTACCCTTTGAACAATCTAATATGCGGACTGCTACCTTCCTCTCGCTGTTATCCGCCACCATCACAGTCTTCGGCCATCTATATACTTCCCACAAGGCCTACCAGCTCGAACCCGGAGCATGGATCGAGAACTTCGCCGCGCGCGGGTCCTCCTGGTATACGCGGCTGACCCGTATTGACAGCCCTGAAGTCCAGCAAGTCGACCCATCGCACCAACACGGTGGTCCTCAAACAATTTACACTTTCCCCGACGCGACAAATGCCACTGGTATTGCTGAACTGTCAGCAGACCACTACGCAGTTCTTACCTTCAACCAAGTTGCCGACCGCCCAGTCGCTTCAATCTGGACCCTCGAAACAGCCGGCGCACCAGTAGCCACCAAGATCATCGAGAACATTGGCACAAATCTCCTAAATGGCCTCGCGGCTATCTCGCCCACTATTGTTTTCGCTACTGATACTACGGCTGGAGGTATATACCGAATCAATCTGGAAGATAGAGTCGCAGAGAAAGTCCTTAGTGCAGATTCGTTCCCCCCTGGTGTCAATGGGCTTCGGTACAAGGCGCCTTATTTATACTATACCAATACCATAGAGGGTGGCTTTGGACGAGTCGCTGTTGATGCAGCTACTGGTGATCCAGCTGGTGCTGCTGAAGTGATAGTCCGCGACGATATCCTGGCTGGTGTGGATGACTTCGCGCTAGCGTATTGGACGGATGCTGCGTTTGTGGCGAACTTTTACGAAAATAGCCTTGTTCGTGTCAATATCACTGAGGGGACTGCGGAGGTTGTTGTTCACGATATCCCCGCGCCAACTACAGCGACATTTGGGACCTCGGGTGGGTTGTATGTTGCGACGAGTGGGACTGGTGGGGATGGAGGCGCCAGTATTTGGTCTGTTGTTGTTCCAGATGAGACCTATGCTTGATCCAGTCGACGCAGTGGTGGTGGCTGGCAGTACAGATATGGAATGGTAGAGACACGATCTATAACCGGAGCATCTTAACTAAGTCCAGAGATAGTATAATAGCCATCTCATAACTGGGACTCTTCTATGAGGCCAGTGACAGTTCATGCCTCAGGCAATACAGTCCTAAAGCAGTTAGCGTGTCTTATAGTCACGTGTATCGCCCCAGTCTATTGCCGCAGCGAAACGAGCTGCAACATCCAAAATCCACAGCTCTTTCTATGAAAAATGACTTCTTAACACTGCAATTAATCCTACTCCAATGCAAGAGCCTTGTTACACGTGCCGCCGACGGCATATCCAGTGTGACCGGTCTCAAACACCCTGCCTCAAGTGTCAGAAGGCAGGACTACAATGTCTCGACCAGAGACCGATCCGATGGGTACAGGGCGTCGCCATACGTGGAAGCATGCGAGGCCGATTCTACCAGAACTCCTCTGTGTCTTCGTCACCTGTTGGTGAGATCGAGATGCGCTCCGCCTCGTCAGTAGAGCCCCTAGACCACCGGAACGGACCCTCTAGTACGGTATTACCTGTGGATTTGGTTCCCATATCTTCCGCATTGTCGAGTGTTCCACTTTCAATAAGCGATGGGTCGCCCTCTAGATTAAGTGCAGCAGCTCGATATTACTTGGACTACTGTAGGTGCTCGTTTTGTGGGGCGATGACATACAAGACCTGACAACCAGCAGATAACGCACGCATATGCCCGCTCTTCATCGTATATGACAGCGACAATAACCCTTTTCGAAGTCTCATCTCGCTTGCTTTGAGCGACAATGTCTTACTGGAGGCTGTACTCGCCCTTGCAGCTCGCCACCGTGCAAACTTTGAGCAACCGTTCTCTACGAATGAGGCGGACATTCCTGCTATCTCCACGGATACGCACCGTGAGGCTCTTTGGTTCAAATTCCGCGCTATACAGGGAGTATCGCGCTCTGTGAACACCAATCTACCGTATCGTGATGCCACAGTGGCTAGTGTGTTCCTTTTAGTTTTTCTCGACCTATTGGAGTCTGGCTGCGATCGATGGAATTACCATCTCGAAGGTGCAAAGTCATTGATGACCTTGATACCGCCTCATGATCCCGGCCACACCCTTGAGAGAGTCCGTAAATTCATAATAAAGCAAATCCATTTGTATGGAACACGCCGGCCCGATTGCCTACGAGATCACTAATGTATGGTTTCAGGATCGAAGCACTTGGAGCAACCTTCGTGCGACCGGAACTTCTATCAAAATCTACATCCATTGACGAGTCCGCCAATCTTCTGCAGGACTCCGCAGAGGAGTCGTTTCTTGGGTGCCCGGAATACATCCTAACTGCGGTGCAATTCTTCTCACTGCAACGAGACATTTTATCCACTGGGAATATCTCTGACCAGGCTCGTCCGGAAGAGCTTATTTCGGTTCTCGATGCCGTGAGGGACTTCGACTCCTATACGTGGGCGTTGGCGCTCCCACTGGAATCTGTGACCCGGGATATAAATGACCTATTCAAGCTGTCCCGGGCGTATCAACTTGGTGCCATATTATACGGACGGCGTGTCCTTGATGCACTTGAGGGTGTGCAGACAAATCAACAGCCCATCGTATCGGAATTGATCGGGGTCATCTACTCATTGCAGCAAGGATCAAACCTTCTCAAATGCACCCTTTGGCCTATTACGATGGCAGGCTTGGAGTGTCAGGCACCAGCGCAGAGAGACATCCTCGCTCAGGCGCTTGAGAAATTCTGGATCGACACCAAGTGCTTTAATGTCACTAACGCCGCGAAGATCCTGCAGAACTATTGGACGAAAATCGACGAGGACCCGACAGTTGCTAGAAATGATTGGATCTTCGATATTGGCCGCTTGAGCCACGATTGGCTGCTCATATAGCTTGGTTCCCCGGGCCACTCCCATCAACTTCCTAAAGCGGTTTACTGGACCCAAGGTCAGGGCTTGGTATTTCCCGAATTCTCCACTATGAAAGCTCCGACCCCCGGTTTGACCCCTGTGCCCACTGCCTCTCCACGAGCTTTCTCAAGCCAAGGCTTTGGGCCGTTTTTTTCTCCGCCGAACTACCACAAGGAGAAGGTATTCGGAGTGGTGGCCATCGCATTTCGTAATGCAAATGTTGACAACACCACAGCCGCGGCCTACTTATAAGTTATCGCGGCTTCGATCCTCTCCAACTTTGCTACTCATCAGTCACGCAACTGCAATGGTATGGAATATTTTGTTCCTCCATTTCCACCGACTTTCACTGTGAGACCATGACGTCGAAGGAAAGAGAGCAAGATAGCTCACCACCTAGGACAGATGGCCACAATTTCGATCAATTATCTCTAGAAAGGCTTGGACGAGAGCGGCCTCCTTCTTTCTCCGGTGCGTGGCCTGAAATCGCATTCTGCTTTTCTATTGTGATGTCGCAAATTCTAGCGGTAGGTTGAGCTGCCCTGCCTGTGTCGAATGATGCTAATACATAGCAGGAATACTACATTTCAGGTTCCAACGTGCTCCTCCCAACTTTGATCGAAGAACTGGATTTCCCTGCTGCGTCCGCAATATGGCCCTCCACGGCGTTATCGCTGGCAGTTACCTCGACCCTCCTCATCTTCGGTCGATTGACTGATATGTTCGGTGGTTACGCCATCTATATAGCTGGGTCTGGGTGGCTAACTATCTCGTCGATTCTATGTGGCGTCTCACAGTCATGGCTCATGCTAATTATCTGCCGAGCGCTGCAAGGCCTCGGGCTGGCCGCATTTCTCCCATCTGGAGTCATGATCCTAGGGAAAACATATCGACCTGGTCCGCGGAAGAACTTTGTTTTTAGTTTGTACGGCGCGTGTGCAGCCTTAGGTTTTTTTGTTGGCATTTTCTTCTCCGGTCTCTGCAGCCAATACCTGAGTTGGCGATGGTATTTCTTCATCGGCGCTATTCTCTCCGCCATCACCACCCTTTCGTCGATCTTTTACATCCCGCGCGACTACAAGGAGACTAGGGGAAACGGTGCCACCATGGACTGGCCAGGATGCGCCTTATCGGTGTCCGGATCGGTTCTATTCGTCTTCGCTATCGCGCACAGTTCATATGCTCCACAGCAATGGCGTACGCCGTACATTCCCGTATGCTTGGTCCTTGGGGTTCTCCTCCTAGGTATCTTGACATACGTCGAAGGGTGGGTTATCAAGAATCCGCTGCTTCCAGGGGATATTTTCGCCGTTAAACACATGACACCGCTCGCGGTCGCTCTTCTATTCATGTACGGAAGCTTGGGCGTATACCTCCTCTACGCCGTTCTCTAGTACGCACTTTCACCCTTCCTACTCCGCTCAACAGTAGCTAACATGTCCCACCCAGCATGTCCGACTTCATGGGCGCAACCCCCTTCCAAATGGTTGCCTGGACCGTCCCCATGGCCGCAGGCGGCCTAATCCTCTGCTGCATCGGCGGGCTCATCTTCCACCGTGTCTCCGGTACAATCCTCCTAATAATCTCCTGCCTCGGCTACGTCGGCTCAGCCCTCTTCTTCGCCGTCATCCCACTCGGAGGAAACTACTGGGCCTTCGTCTTCCCCGCCATGGTCTGCGCGACGATCGGGATCGACATCAGCTTCAATCTCGCCAATATCTTCATCACAACCAATATGCCAAAGGCAAGGCAGGGTCTCGCGGGGGCACTGATCAACTGTACCCTGCATATGGGGATTGCGGTGATGCTGGGCTTTGCGGATATTGTGCATAGCGAGACGCGGTATCTGGGGGTGCGGGAGAGTTATAAGGCAGTGTTTTGGTTCCAGGCGGGTTTGGCGATTTCTGGGTTGGTGATTGTGGTGTTGTTTGTCAGGGTTCATGAGGCGAAGAGTGATTTGACGGTTGATGAGAGGGAGGCATTGGCTGCTGCTGCGAGTGGTGAGAGTACGTCTCTGGATGGGGTATGATTGCTGGCCGCCTCGATACTTTATTCTGATCGTTGGGTGACTGTTTACATCCAATACCTGTTCATACATTTTATGTCTACAACAATAGATCGATACCCAACGTGATATATGGATTCAGACTCTTATTAACTATCTCTGAAAACACAGTAAACGGAATTCACCTCTATATGTCGTCCTCCACGAGTTCCAGGCTCGACCCTAACAAGTCCCTGATCGTGTCCCTTAATTTAGGAATGGCAAGGTAATCAGCCGCATACAGGACATCGTTCAACACCCTCTTCCGATCATCCGACTCCTGGTCCTCATATTCACCAGAGTACATAAAGTCAAGTACTGCCTTCATAGTGACCTGGGATATCCTCCCATCCAGAGTGACCAGATCAGTGGCACTGCCATACCATTGAGCAAAGAACCCCGACCAGAAAAATAAAACATCCTTATGCGCCATAAAGCTACCCTCACCAACATGGATAGTGATATCTACCGGATCACTAAACTCAAGCCGATATCGGATACTCTCTCTCAGAATCCGAGGCATGCGCTGCTCGGCAACAAGTAGCATACACTGTTTTCGGGGGAATGATACATAGCGATTGGTGGCGACTTCCCTGAAGGCTTGGGATACGATATACCCGTTACCTTCAGGGGCAACATCAAGAATCGGTCCTTTCAGTATGGAAGTTATAACCTCAAATCCGTTCTCAATGGAAACCTCTAGCGCCCTTATAACCACGGCAGCCCGATACAGCCAGAGATGATCTGTAGCATCCTCGTGTTTCTCATCAACACCCAATAAAGCAGCATTCATCAGGGTATCCATCCTCTCCTCCCGGTGCAGCCTCTGCATTAAATACCCCGCCAACGGCACATTGTTGCTCATCGCAGCAGCATAAAACGGCTGCTCCAAAAAATCCAACAAGGTATTCCACTCATTTTGCAATATCCACCCAACAACCAACATTTCATCTTCCTCGGCGGCTGTTTCCAATGCGCAGTTCAAGATGATCTGTTTATGGCCTGGGCAGGGCAGATTCATTGTGGACTCCATTATCGCCCATAGTGTTATGTGCTCGTGGGCTTTTATTGCTCGGCGTAGGCTTTTGCAGAAGGTTAGGACGAGGCGGACGTCATCTGGGGTTGTGAAGTCTTCTGGGGCGATGAGCTTGTATTTGTGTAGGATGCCGCTTGGGAATTGGACGTCGGGGGTTTCTTCAGTCTGGGTTGGTAAGCCTTGTGTGATGCGTATGCCCTGGAGCTTTCTTGCCAGTTCGTTAAGCTCGTAGGCTGAATTTTGGGTTTCCATGGTTTTGGTCGTGTTTGCTGGTATAACTTTTGAGTAGTATTGAAATGGCAAGGTGGTTTCTTTAGGGTAACAATCCCTCAGTATAGTACAGTAGGTATTTATAGGCTTCAATCCACAAAGTCCTTTATAACCCATTTGACGAAGATGTATGCAGTTAGGTGTGATGAAAAAAAGCCGATGTTCAGAACCAAGACTCAGTATGTGAAGGCTGTACTATGGGAAAAGTCATCTAATAGGTCAAATCCAACCGGGTAGGATATTATCAGTCTTTCCCAAGAACTCCTTCATAGGGCTTTGTTGAGTTCCCCTTATCGATGCTGTTCCATAAAGTCACTAATGTATGGCCAAACAATGGCTTTCTCGATCAAAGAGTCTTTGTCACATATCAAGAAATATAAATACCAACCACTATACTCATTTTCACCCACCCCTCAAACCTAACAATCACCCCAAATACACATTTTGATCCAACAAGTCAACCATGATGGCCCTCCTCCAAGATGAAACCCCAACAACAACCTCGCCCCTAACCGAACTCCAACTCCAGCTCCAACTCGCCCTCCCGTCCCCGACCAAAGTAAAAATCCTCCTCCCCTCCATCCTCACCAAAGAAACAATCACCGCCCTAGGCTGGATGATGGAGGAAAGTATAATGGAAGGCCACACAGACACATACAAGCTCCTCGCCCCGGAAGTCTTCTGCCGCGCAGAGCTCTTCTACCCAGCAATCCGAGAAGCCGCCGTCAACGCAATCTACCGTGATCGGGAGACTATCATTGATGACTTGCTAGATCGGATAGCGGCCCTTCCTAACCCGGGCCATTTTGAGGACTGGATGGTTGATTGTCGGCCTAGTCCGGGTACTGACACTAAGTCTGGGGAGATTAAAGAGGGGGGCAGGGTGAGGCGGTATGATATATTTAGGATGGCGCTGCATATGGCTATCTTAAAGGGGAGTGTTGATAATGTTAGTCGGATATTGGCCCGGGACGAAGTTCCTACGTTTATGCTTGGCCCTGCGCTCGCAAAAGCCGCTGGGGAGGATAAGGTGGGGATAGTAGCGCTTCTTGTGCAAGATCTGATGCGGGAGAAGAAGCAAGTGACGAAGTTTATGGCGCAGCAGCTGGGTTCCTCAAAGGATGATATGAGGGTGTTTCGGGACTTGCAGAATGAGCGGAGGTTGTTTATCAAGCACGCTTTGGATATATCAGTTGAAAAGGGCTATGCTGATGTTACAGCAACTCTGCTGCCGTCGTACCTTGATTGTGTTGTGGGTCATCCTACGTCTGGATTGCTGGAGGACTCGGGGTGCGTTTATGGATTGCTTGTTGAGCAGCACAGGTATATTTCGAGAGAGCTGTGTATGAAGCTTCTTAATCGGGATGTTTCTGTGAGGTTTAGGGGGTTCCTTTACGAGTTGCTAGATCATAAATCGAGGCAGGATTAAATTGGCTGGTCTTCTATATTAGGTGCTTAGTATGTGTCTGCTAATTATTGCTATTTTATTTATTCTATGATTACCATTTCGTAACTTGAAATTACGGCTACTATTTACGGATCGGTTAATGCTGCCCATAAAGGTTATAAAAATAATATTCCAACAGCAAAATAGCAAGCCCTCCGAGAAAACGGACGTTAATAACAACGAGATATCAAATTCAGCCACGAACTGAGCCTAAAGACAAGGATACTGCAGTACCTATATAAGTGGCGGCTGGGGTAGAGACATCATCAACTCCTAAGACAACACCATTTGTAACAAATCAAAGTTGTTAAAACCACCAATGTCTATCCAGAGATAATGGTCCAGTTGGCTCTGGTGAGTTCTGGCTAAATTGAAACCATAAAATATGATTTAACATCCTACCCAAGCCACGCCGTCCAGCCAGGTAGATACGTCCCCTCCGAATCAAAGACAAACCCATAGAAAACAAGCGGCTGCAACAGTAAAGCCAATACCCGAGCTATATTGGTCGGAGTCTCTCTCCACTCCTCTCTACGCAACCCAAGGAGACCGGGGATGTATATCCCCGATCCAGCCACCAAGCCAAGAGTTGAAAGAATGAGAATAGTCGTGTACAGCTCCAATGGCCAGGAATATGCCTCGTTAATGATAAGAAACACAAACGGGCCCGCAAAATTCACCCATGCAGCTCCGGCAGTGATGAGCGGAAACTGTGCAACAACTTGTTTATGTGGAAAGACGTCAATGTGATCTAGTATTTGCACGGCCAGTATGAGTAGCGGGCCGTAGCTAAAAGCAATTGGCACTGCGCAGAACAGGGCAACGGATAGAGCGTTGTTCTCGTTCTCCCAGGAGCCGGTCCCGGCTAGGAATTTGAACCATGTGCGCCAGGTGGGTAGTGTGTAAACGATTGCGTCGAGGATTATTGCTAGTACAGCCCAGACTTTTTTCATCCGTTGTATATTTGATTGGCAGCGGGCGGCATTGTCTTCTGGGAGACTCTCCTCGGCCTTTGCAACGAGAATGAGACCCTCGAATAGTATCCATGAGGTGAGATACATGGCCCCAAATGCCTGTGATATCAATATGCCCTTGCTTGCGAACAATTTAATGAATTGTGGGATAGCGCCTAGGATAAAGCCGACCCAGCGGACTCTTGACTGGGCTTTCAGGCTTCGTATCTCTTGCAGGTCTGGTCGGTCCTGAGTATCTACAACTCTCGCCGTGAGGATGCGAGTCGCGGCGTCGCGTATAGTGATTTTTGAAAATGAAAAGAGAGTCGATTGTAGCAGAGATGCGACGACGCCGATTGAGTCGCAGATGGAGATAATGGGCGAGCTTCGGAGGATTACTTGATGGCGATACGGTAGTCCTAACACCTTTCCTGTTGGCTGCGCCATGGAATTAAGGGCGAAACAGACCATCCAGAAAAAAATTGTTTGCCATGGGATTTCACTGGAACATTCTTGCTGAAGGTCATTCCCAGCGGTTTCGATGGAGGACATGGCGGTTAAGGTTAGATATTCGGCTGCCCGTTGCTGGGGTTGAAGTATGGCTTTAATGGATGGAAATGAATCCAAAGGTAGCGCGCGCCAGCTTTTTAAAGTCATTAGGCAACGTTGAGCCTGAACTGACAAGGCTGACTCGTCTTCAGCTTCAGCCTCGTGCTTCTTCCTGCATCTTGCTGCATCTTGAGCTGCGGCCAATCAAACCCGGGCTTTAGCCGCCCTCTACACGAGGATCCATTGTATAGCATAAATCAGTGTTCATTCATAGCCATCCATAGTTAGCCGGCTCATCGTAAAAGCTAAAAATAAGCAATCTACTGCTTCGCAGCAGCCTTCCACTTCGCCGCAGTCCCACTCCCAACCTTCTCCTCATTCCAAATATAATTCACACTCTCCTGCGCAACAACCGCCTGCGCCCACTTATAAAACTTGGGCACCCGCTTCTCCAGCAGACTGGGCAACTCTGGCGCCAAAAGTCCATACTGCGGCTTATGCAACGCCAATAACCTCAACAGGAACGACCCCGTCAAAACCTCCGCCTGGGTTAGCTTCTCCGCCCCGCGGAAGAAAGGCCCCGACCCGGCATCCTGTGGGTATAGTAGAGCCTCGATGTTATTCTTCTCGATCGCCTGGACGATCGCCTCGGTGGCGATGCTGCGCTCTTCCTCGGAGGTGGCCTTGTGGGCAACGAAGGCGGGCGGCCAGACCTTGCTGAAGAAGGTGTCGACGAAGAAGGAGATGTGGGCGCGCTGGATGGCGCCTTCAGCTGTGTTAGAGGGGGGCACGAGGTGCGAGGGGTGGGCGTCTGCGAGGAGTTGCGCGACGATGGCGGATTCGGAGATGACGGTTCCGTTATAGGAGATTGTGGGGACGAGGCCGCGCTGGATGGTTTGTCAGAGATAATTTTGCTGGCTATTATCTAAAAAGTGGACTTACAGGGTTCACTTCGAGATACCAGGCCTCGCGGGGCTTGCTGAGATCAATGATGACCTCTTCGTATTCGAGACCGAGCTCCTTGAGGGCGATGTGGGCGCGGTGGGCCCAGGGGCAAAGGTGGTTTGTGTAGAGGATGATCTTTGGGGCGGCCATTTTGTTGGGAGATGTGGGGATGTGCTGGATTCAACTAAACAGTCAGGGATTCAAGGCGATTATATAGGTGTTGTCGTTGATTTCTAATCCAGCCATCATGCAACGTATGCCCTGAATGATGACATATTGGGTGCTTTGAAATGCTTCCCAGATTCCCCCACTTCCCCTCTTTATGGGTGGACGGAGTAAGCTGACTGTCTTTGTCACGATAAGATAGGAAGACCCCGTATTTGTGGTTGACTGGCCGTCGGCTTGGAGATGGACCTAGACGTGCTTAGCCCTAGCTCTGATGCCATACTAGTCGCCATCTATATAGCTCGACGTACTTCCCATCGCTTCCGGGTACATACAAGATAACTGGTGAAACCCCATTGATCTTAAAGTCGTGAATCCGAGCGATCCGAGCTACCGACATTATGCTTCTTTGGCGCCCGGCTCGTGCGACCGTGTCCACGCTTACGGTCTCTGACTGACGACCAACGCCATGCTTTCTCCTCCCAATTCACTCTTCATACCTCAGCGACGGTCATTCTGGTTACCATGCCAAGAGACTCAGCACGAAGGCTCCCCGATGCGCTCTTCACAAGCCAGAATACCAGGTCCAACTGAACCAGCTCGCCACTCGCTCGAAGTCGATTGAAGACGATCAAACACACATCCATCAAGGAAAACTGACAAAGAGCGTTGATCAAAGGAGGTCTTACTACAAGACCTGCGTCATATATGGGGAAACTAATGTTTGGGCGGTCCAGCCCCACAACTTGCCAACTGGTTGACGCGGGGATTCACGGTGAAAGCTATCTCACCTGCAAATCGCAATGATATCCAAAGGCAACCGGTTGAGTAACCGAAACACTCTGGATTTGGCTCTGCCTGCTGTTTGGGGCCACTATCGCTGGCGGCGGATCAAGCTGTGTTGATCCAAATGTCCCAACGCGTCATCGCCAGCCCTAACCTAGGAAGAGGGGGCCAAATCACAGGGGAAGCGAGTATGAGATCTGGGGTATAAAGAGCTGGACAGGAGATGTTGGATTTTGTTCTATCATTATCAACAATTATCAATCATCTATCATCAATCACATTCAATTTATATTCTCTATCACAATGAAGCTCTCTGCCGTTTTCGCTGTCGGTCTCGCCACTCTCGCGGTCTCCCAAACTATCAACGATGTGCCTAACTGTGCCATTCCTTGCCTCGAAGACGCTGTCAAGAGCCAGACTAGTTGCGCTGTGACGGACTACAAGTGTCTCTGCCAGGGGGAGAACCTGGAGAAGATCCAGGGCGCGGCTGCTGGCTGCGTCATTAAAGCTTGCGGCGAGGATGTCGCGACTCGTATGTTCTCCAAATTTTGTTTCGTCATGGGCTGTTGACTGACACTTTTATAGAACAAGTCCTCCCCGCTGCTCAGAAGCTCTGCGCCAGTCAGTAATAACTGGTCCAATATGTTAGATATGCCTTTTTTTTTTTTTTGAATTGAATTGGAATCGCGGCTCGCTATCAAAGGTGACAGGGAAATCATAGGCAAACCTGTTTCAACCGCAAGCCGCACCACTCTTCTGAATAAATAAGCAGTGGGATAGATGGGTTAGTTAGATATATATATACTGGTCTCTTGATCTTGATTGACATCGCAATTGCCATCGTCATAGATAATACACGTATGAACCAAGCAATATGATGAAACCAAAACCCTCTTGGATCCATACAGTAACCAGAACCAGAACCATAACCACCTATGACTACCTAGTACCTACAACTTCCCCCTCCCCCTCGCAGCCACCCCCAACTCCAAATCCGCATGCGGCAGCTCCAAATAATCCCACATAAAATGAAACCGATCACTCCCAAAGAACGGCTCCGCATTGCCCTTCCCATCAAAGACCCAAAACCAAGGACACCCGAATGCCCCCAATTCCTTAACAGCCCTCTCCGTAACCCCCGTAAGCGCCTGTTTAATCTCGGGCTTACCCGCGCCAGCGAGAATGTCCTCAACCTGCGCCTTCTCGAATACTTTGCCTAATGCGATTGCCAGGTTCTCTGCGGTAGAGATGTCGACGTGTTCGTTCCACATTGTGGTGAAGCATGAGTGGAATGATGCTTCATATTTTTGATTGGGGTGGGTTTGTTTTATGTAGGTTAGGGCTCGTTGGGGCTGGATCATTCATTAGGTAAGTAGGTTCTATTAAGTACCAGGAAGTTTATGTGAAATTGAAGAGTGAGTGGGATAGGATGGAACACACCAGGAGCGACAAAATCGGGAAGAACGACGGGATCTCAAAGTCATGACCGAAGTAGCGCTGAGCGCGCTTGCCGTCGTATTTCGCATACACGGCTTTACTGGGGAGTGTCCAGGGGGGTTTATTCCCTACATCACATGTTAGTTAGAGGTACTCTTGTACTAAGGTATCAACATTTATTCTGCGCGTGAGACGAACCGCTACCAACGTTGATTCCGCCGAGGAAGACGGGGATGAATCTGGTGGGATTAGAAACGGTATACCTGGTGATGAGAAAAGAAGACTTGTTTAGGTTACGTACTCTACTTCCACGTTCAGTGCCTCGAGGGTTGCCCGGTTGGCTTGGAGGTAGCTGAAGGCGTAAAAGCTGTATGGGGAGACTGGGTAGAGAGGTGGTTAGCGGGGGGGTACTTTTGTGGGGGGAGGAGAGAGTACCGCAATCGATATAACATTCAATCTTTTTGTTACTCATCTTGGCGTGCTTCGCTGGCGGTAATTGCGATGCCGAATAATAATCGGATGAGGTTGTTCGATGAAGAATGATAAATACTGTGGGGGAGATGCCGAGATCGGGGATTGCGGGGATGCCGAGGCTCGATTTTGATTATTCTACACTACCGAGCATCACCATCATATTATCTCTATCTCGGAACGTAGCAATAGAATAACCTCTATGTTACCTCTCAGACTATCTACCTCTCAACCGCTCGGTAGCCGTCCGGAAGTGGCTGATCGTTTTTTAGGAGAGCATACGAGTTATCACATGAATGGAATGGGCACTTGAGCTGCAAAGCTAGCCATAGTTTTATAGCTCAGGATGTTACAATATTCTATCAATCTCCTATCTTTGACGACAGCCCGCTGCCGCTAGCTGTAAGTAGGAAAACTGACTCTTCCCTAGGATGATAGAGAAAGTCATCCGTTGCTGATCCAGCGACCTGTTAAACTGGCCGATGCGCCCGGATATGTTGTAGATCGGGGTAATCGCCAACTATTTAGCCATCGTCTAGTCTGGTACCTTTCGCGTGGTAAGGTGGCCCGGGGTGTCGATATCCTGCCGAATCGGGGACTTAACGGGGCTGCTAAGGTCGATCTGCTCGGTGCAATCACTTTCCCACGTCGTTAAACAGCAACCCCAGTGATCAAATCACCGTCACCCAATCCGTTGTTTCCGCCTCACCCATACCTCCTTATCAGAGGTCTCGGATGTCTCTGACGCTGCCAGGTCGCGAAGCTGCACTTCCCAAACCTTAAGCTTGTAATTCCCACGATCTCCCTTGCCAGAAAAGAGATCGAACGACCAGCCATGCTTAGGACAAGTAATCCCCGCACTCAGCGTGATACCAAAATCTTCAATATCGAAGAGACTCCCCTGCGAAAGCGGGAACGCCGAGTGGGGACATTGCTACATTTCTAGCTCAGATTTATATCCAATCTAAACGAATTTTACAGATGTGGCTGGGCCAGGCCAAGGTGAGGACATACTTACGTGATCGATTGCATGGATAGCACCCTTATATTTAAATACAAGAACCTGGTCTTTCAGCTCTCCTGGTAGATCGATGTTTGTTTCGGTCGGAATCTCGCCCTGCCCCTTGGTGTGGGGGATTTTGAAGGCTTTGCAGGTTGTTGTTATCTGACCGCCGTCGGTGTCTAGGGAGGCCTCAGCGAGTGACGAGGCAAGACCGATGCGGTGCCAGGATGCATCGGGCTGGGATGGCCGGGTGAAGGGGTTCATTGCAGGATGAAGCAAAGTGGGTGAGGTTATTCGGGCCTGACCGAGTTTTACTTTTACACCGATTATCTATGGTGCCCCACAGACTAGCCTTCTTTGGTAGCCAGCTCTGAGCTAGGTCGGCTTAGCGGGAAAGCTATATCAACATTATATCATACTATTCCTCCCCTCTGTCGGCCAACTCGCAATCAATGGCAATAATTTCCATCTCCCCCTTCTTCTCAACATGGCTCGTCTCAAATCTCGTCAACGCCGACCGGAAGGCCCTCCTCCTCGCATACCCTCTATCTAATAGTGGTTACACGTGGCATAGAACATGTGAACGAGACATGCACGGTGGTACGCCTGCTACGCGTCGTAATACAGAGAAGGCTTAGCTTCTTCCACAGGGATCTCTTTCAAGCTGATAGGGAGAATGCCGAGCGATACCCACCAGCAGGATATAACATTACACAAATCTGCACCACCGACATGGTGAGTGTATCATAAATGTACATTATACTAACTGTGGTATCCAATCGCACCGCAAATCTAAATACAACCAATAAGGTATCTGTGCATGCATGCAATGCAATGATAAGTATATGCAGGGTAAGGTGCGAACAAGCAAGTATCCACAAGAACCCCCAGTTCCCATCCAGGCTAAGCTTCACTTCACACCTACAGTGAAAGCCACTGCTCAATAATTCTCCATGTCATTCCAATAAAGCGTCCCAGGCTGCATCTCCCCACGCGGATTCAACTCCCACCCAAGCATCAAATTCGTCCATTGCAGCAAATGGCTCGCAATCTTGATATGCCCGACATCCGTCGGGTGGTTCTTGGGGTTGATGTCATTGTGTCCCAGGATGCCGTCTGTGTGGAAGAGGTAGACGAATCGCCACCGGCGGTCTTTGAAGTGTTCGTAGACGCGTTGGATTTCTTCTTCGTAGATCACTGTTTGTGTGTATTCAGTGCCTTCTTGCTTCCAGACGCCCCACTGTGTCTGTTACAGCAATTCACATGTTAGTGATGATTTCCAGGCAAGGTTGGATGGAAGGAGGCGTACCATAAGCACGATGTCGGCATCCGGCCAGTGTTTGTGTATGTTCTCGATCAAGTCGACGTAGCCCTGGTAGAAGTTCTCGGGTGGGATATTGTTCGGGTGACGGTGGTCGTTACCGCCCATCTGGATGATGACTAGGTCGGCGGGTTGTTCGCCCGTGACGTCCCATTCTTCGGGTTCGCGTCCGTACATGTTCGCAGCGCGGGAGCCAGGGTCGGACGCTCGGTGCCAGTACCAGATCTGTCATTCCAGGTTAGAATTAAAAGGCGACGGTGAGAGTTGCTGAGGGGGAGATACCATTCCGTGGACACCGCCGCCGTAGCACTGCAAATCGACGAGACAAGCTCCGGGGTAGGCCTGGTCATGTCAATACCATCATTCCAGGTAGAATTGGACGGAGCAAAACCGACTGTGATTCCGAATTCGACATTGCCTAGTCCCTGCGCGAAGATGAAGGACCAGGACGAGAGGGTCTCGTACGAGGCATATTGTCCGCCTGTTAGACTCCCTCCGATAATTTCCACTTTCTTCTTAAATGTCGGTGGTTTCGAGAGGTGGTGGTCGACGTCGACGGACGCACCGGCGATCTGGACTGTGCGAGGAATGAGCGAGGAACGATCGGCGGAAGGGTTTTAAAAACTTATCCTATGCCCCAATTGGTGACTGCAGAGGTAGATGTTAATATTTAATTCGCATCCGAGGAGATTCTAATTCTGATTCCTTTCATACCTCTCATCTCAAAAACGTGGTCTCCATCTCCCGGTAACTCTTCATAATGTGTTCCCTCTCCGACAAACTGGTACGTCGCTTCGGCAGTGACATTCGTGAATAGCCAGTCGAGTGTTCCAATCCTATTCCAGCAATTAACCGAGAGCACCTAGCCGGACCGACCGCGGTGAGGAGTGTACCGATAAGCAACGAGGGTGCCCTCGTTGGTGTGTTCGCCGAAGCTGAGGGCAAGCTAGACAAATCGTTAATATTACCATCGCACTTCGGACTCCAAGGAAGGACGGACGCACTTTGCTGCCTGAGAATTTCAATTTGAGCCCGGGTGCTCTGGACACGAGTCAGTTATAAGGCGGAGGTGGAGGAGCAGGAAGCGGAGAGACAGAGAGAGACACACGACCACCCTAAGCAATAAGCCCAAGCAGTCAGCCAGTTGAAACCGCAATCATCGACGGACGGAGAACATACATGAAATGTGCTGGCTATCCCAGCGGCCTTTGTACGCGATCTCGGGCGCATCGGCATCGTAGCTTCGCCAGGAGCTGTCAAGATCGATCGAGTCCACATGGCCCGGGTAAGGATCGTCTCTCGGTTGCCCGTTCTGCAGAATTGTGGCAGAGACGCTCAGCGACAGCGACAGCGACCAGGCGAGCAAGGTCGAGAGCAAGAGGCGTGCTAACCACATGGTGCACCGGATAGGACGAACGACATGAAGGAGCCACGGAGCAATTTTCAGAGCTGGCCTCAGTTCACGAAGTTGCAATCAAGGTCTTGGCTACCAGAGACCATTTTGCGCCTACGGGCAAACCAAAGCGCCAGTCGCTGATGAGGAAAACGAGACTAGCGATGACGCGATCCAAGGATGGGCTGGCCTTATGGGGCGCACAGCAGGCAGACCAGTGAACGGCCGGTTCTGCTGCAGGTTTGTGGAAAAGGGGTCTCCCAGACAGCCTTATCCAATCCCCCGCCACGCCAACGGTGAACGCTTCTGCCTGCTGGTTGGTGAGAATGCAGTTCAACAATCTGGCGGCCTGGTCCGCTATTTTTAGTGCCGCTATCTCAATGACTTGGCCTGATAAACCCCCTACTCACTTCTGACATGCACTAATAAACCCCTGATAAACCCCGAAATTGCAACGTTTCATTCTTCAAGAAATACGGGACATAATTGACAGAGTTCTCCTCATTCCCGAAACCAGCTGGCCACATGTGCATAGATCCATTGGAATGTGACAGTATTTGTCAGAGCCCACGTGACCCCGCCAAGCCTTCTCAGAACTTTGAGAGCATCTGCTCCCGCTGACTACGCACATCCAACTCCTGCGTCCAGGTACTCCTTGGCTGAGTATACAGATACCAATAGATCCCCGCCAATTCGCTCGGCTGCATCAGATACAAATCCTTCTCGCGAATCTTCTCGCTCTCCCCCTCTCTCTCCCATCGCCGCCTCACAACCCCTCCGACAAGATCACTCTCCACCGGTCCATCCACAATGACATGCGCGGCATGGATCCCTTTACTCTGGAACTCGCGCGTAATGATCTGCGATAGCGACCGAAGCCCGAACTTTCCAGGCGAGAAGGAACTCAATCCCGCGTTCCCGCGGATCGACCCCGTTGCACCAGTGAAGAGGATCGTCCCGCGGGCCTTGGAGAGCATATCAGGGATAACACACTTGGCCGCGAAGAACGCGCCGAAGAGGTTAATACGGGTGAAGTTCTCGAACTCCTCGCTTGATGTTTCGAGGATCGTTCGCGGGGTGAAGCGTCGCGAACCCGCGTTGTAGATTAAGACGTCGACGGGGCCGAGGTCGGCCTTTATCGCGGCGAATGTCGACTGTATGGAGGACTCGGAGCGGGCGTCAGCGACGTAGTACTTTGCCGCTACGACGCCGACAGCGTCATTGATTTTTTGGCGGATCTTGACGAGCTTCTCTTCTGTTCGGGCGATTAGCGCGACGGTGAAGCCTTTGGAGGCGAAGTGGTAAGAGACGGCTTCGCCGATTCCGGGGCCGACGCCGATGACGGCTAGGACGGGTTTGGAGTCGGGGTTGAGTGACATTGTAGTTTGCTGGATGTAGTTGTTGAATCTGTCTAGAGTGCAGAGTGCGGAGTGTGGAGGAGTGGTGAGGGTTGATATAAGATCGGTCGGGGAACCGAGGTTGATGATGATTAGTAGGGAAGGTATGATTAGTATGGCATCACTCCCGCCGGTAACCCGATTACTGATCCGGCCTCGGGCTGCAACAAACGGTTGTCAACAACCAGTACTTCGTCAGGAATTTTCAAAAGCTATCTTGCAGCATTTTTGCAGGTGGCAATCTAAATTTACTTTGAACCTTGAGCCAGAGTATAAGTCCTGGCTGAAGAGCATAACTTTGACCGAAAATATAATCCAACCTAACAAAATAGCCGAATTAATGGATGAGGTAGGATACAAATATAATAACGTACTAGTTAGTACGTACATCAGGATAGAGTCCATAGCCGTACTTTTTAAATGAAAGGAGGTGAAAAGTCGCGTGGGGAAGTAGGTAGTAAGTCAAGTAACCCTACAAAGCCATGATAATGATGCCTCGATTAACAGCACTTAGGCTCAAGCCATACATACGTCAGACTCTAACTTTGACCAGAATTATCGACACTTTGCTAATAGAAGCTGACATATACGCATTTAGCCCCTATATGAGTCGATGCTCATTGGTTCAGCCCTGTCACGGGCTGCTGCTTTTCCGGCCATCAGAAAATTTGCACTGTAACCAAGCGAGTCACCCTTAGCAATTTACGATATGATATTGGGGAACGGAGACTTACATATATATAGAAAGAGTCCACGTAGTTGATGGAAGCGGTAGAGGTAGGTCTGGCTTCCATGTTGTATTCAGTGCTCCCTAGATTCTCTAGATCCTGTCCAGGTGTTAGGTTGTTTGCTTCGACATCAGGCAAGAGAGGCAAGGGGTTAAATGCATACGTGCAATGTCTCCTCGGCTTTATCGGTCATTTTAAACACGGGATCAGGAATGTTCTGGTTCTCCATGATTAGGGTTGGTGTGTTGGGTGGATGTAGTTTGGAACGGGTGTAGTGGGAGAGCAAAGACCTGAGAATTTGGGAATTATAGAAGTCAGTACAAGGAAACCACGGCGATTAAATACTTTCCCACTTCACTTAGTTTAACGCCAGCAAGCCTGAGGCCGTTGTTCTTCACTGGCTCGCTTCGGTTGTCAGTTGAACACGAGTCGTACTATTGTATAGACGACAAGTCTGTGATCCAGCCTTGTCTGTATCCCGCTCTCTTAGGCCCCGCTAGGCTTTGGGTTTGTTAGTCACCCCGTTTAGCCATTTGTCGAGACCAGAGCAAATGCCACATGGCCACGTTTAGTTTTCTGTGGATTAGAAAGGTCTCAATTGGGGTCTTGCTAAGCCCTTCAATATCACCGTTCTCCACAAAAGATGGAGTAACGAAGTTGTGGAGAGGTGATTGTACCCCGGATAGTGCAGCAACCTTTAAGATGAAAGTATCAATTTTAGTGGGTCTCGACTTGAGGGCACTGCGTGGGTAATAAAGAAGTTGGTGGAAGGCTGGGAAGGTTAGATTCAGGATTGTGGTGGTTGACTTGGCGTACCGAGAACAATATATACATATCACTCCCCAAGCCAGTATGGCAACCCACTAAAGAATGAAATGCGGACAAGAATAAACTGGTTGCGCCATCCTCTGGGAGTATTTACACGTTCATTTAATTCAATTTAATCTGGCTTAACTGCGTCTATTAGATAGATGATCGAATGCCTACCGCTCGCCTAGAGCAATTACAGAAATTCCCTGATGAGAGGAGCAACCGAATCATGATCCGTTCGCTCTATCTGCTCCAACCGCAATGAGGATTCTAGATGCCACGGAGTTTTGGTTCGCGAGAGCCAGGTCTAAAGCAGTTTGACCATTGATATCACGAATGTGAATGATAGGGGAGGAGGATCGTGTCAGAAGCCCAGGTTTGCCGTTCACGAAGAGTCTGATGATTCCTTTCTGCATTTCGCGCATAGCCTCTGCGGCGCCCAAAGGTATCTTCTCAACAGCGTAATGGAGAGCTGTTCTACCCATCATATCGATCTCCAGGATACTTGCACCATGTGCTAGTAAAAATCGTGCAACAGGAAGATTAGAGGTGGATGCGGCAAAGTGAAGTGCTGTGCGGCCTAGAAGATCGGCTTGCCTCACCCTGGCGCCATGGTCTAGCAAGGATGTAAGAATATCTTCGTTTCCTGCATCTATCGCCAAGTGAAGAGCCGTTATACCCAACCTATCCTTCTGGGAGGCGTTGGCTCCGTGGCCGAGTAGAAGCTTTGTAATTGAGGTATGGCCTTGTTTAGCAGCAATATGTAGAGCCACCTGGCCAGCGCCATCGGCTTGAGAGATATCAGCACCGTGCAAAAGAAGGATCTGAACTCCGTCCATGTTCCCTGCTCCGGACGCCGAGTGAAGAGCTGATTTACCATCTGAGTCTGAATAGTTGCTGTCCGCTCCCTGTGTCAGTAGGTACTTAATAGCAGAGCCACTCCAGGGCCGCGACGAGATGTCCAAGAGAAGACGGCCGGTGTCATTCTTTTTGCCTACTGCTAGGTACTCTAACAACCCCGGCTGGATGGGCGTAGGCTGCAGCGCCACCCAACACAATGCTGTCCCCATTTCATGCCGGGCTAATAGGCTGTCTATGATACCCTGGTGACTGGGAGTAGTAAGGGATTCAAGGACACTTTGTGCTTCCTCTGAGTTCAGCAATTCACTCAACGCGGCCGATCCAAAAGCCTTCGCCCAGCCACGCGCAAGGTGAAGGTCCTGAGCAATATTGTACCCCAATAATCCGCCAGCATAGTAGGAATCACACAGAGCTATAAGGGACGCCTTGGTTCCAGCAGCATATAGTCCATACCTATCGCGGTAGTATTCCCAGACAGTTAGTCGATACGGAGCTTCCTCCGTCGGTCGATGCCTCTTCTGGTAGTAAGAAGCCAGCTGTCCGGCCCAGTGCAGCGTCTCCCAATCCCGGTGGCCAAGCAAACTGACTGCTTCTTCGTAGCTCGTTTTTAGCTCCCACTCCTCGCCGTTGATTTCCTCGCCCTGGCTGACGCCCCCCGAAGCAATCTTTGGGGTAGATTGCGCGGCAATGGCTCGCTCCGAGTCCCTCTCACGTCGTTCGAGATTCTCGCGGGCTTCTCGGAGAAAACCCGCTGCCAGAATGGCCATTTCATTGTCGCCCTGGTTTTCACACCAGGTGACTGCTAAAGCGTACCTTTCGATTGCATTGTCTAGATTGCCCATCTTAGAATCAATGCTGGCAGCTTCCATAATATCCTCCACATGTGACTTGCATTTCAATGGCATTTCTCCGTCTGATATGAATCTATACTGGAGGGTGATATTCCACAGGAGCGCTGCTGTTTCTAATCTCCCTTGATATCGACATATCCTCGCATAGAGCGGACCGATAGAAGCGCAGAGTGCGAAGTATTCGCCATCCGGCGGCTGAAGCATACTGATGGGAATGTGAGCCAAGAACAGATCCAGCACGCGAATCAATCTGCCTATGTGTCGACGTAGCAACGTCTCATCTGGCATATCACTGCCGCCGTCGTATAACTCTTGCCCGTTGAGCAAGAACGATGCAGCTACCGCTTGTAAAGTTTCCTCCGGTGATACCTTGGACCTAATGAACGCGAGGGCTAAATCGTGGAGCATGAAACTCTCAATGACCGTTCCAGCGGGGCTTCGAGTAAACGCCACAAACCCAGAGGTTTCTAATTCGTCTAGAGCCGGTGCAAACCTGTATATCTCAGACCGGATTTCCCTCAGCCAGGATACTGGGTTGACCCGTGCCTGGTTGGTAATGGCCAGAGAGGAGAGACGACTTTCGAGCCCCGAGGAATTGCTTTGATCATCCCCTTTGCCCGATAGTATACTGAATGGAATCTTTCCGCGACCGAGGAAGGCAGCAAGATGGAGGATTCTTATAGAATCTGGGCTTCTATCCTTCAACGCAGAGTAAAGCATGTCGAAAGTTGTCCAGATTGTGCGACCTTTCTCGTATGACCCAATGTATTTCTTCGTCGGTGTCTTCAAAGTCTGGTCTAGATATCGCAACTGGAACTGTTTATTGTAGTCGACAAGGGGGACAAGACCGTAGGACAAAAACGACCCGGCTTGCTCAAGGGCAAGTGGCATTCCCCCGAGCTTGCGAGAAATGGCTATGGCGACTTGCTGGGCTACACAGGGGATTAACACGGCGCATATAGGGAGGTGATGAGGGGCTCACTAAAAGAGTCTTGGGCTTCAATTCTTGCACATCTCATGATAATACGAGCACCAGTTTGGTCGTCAACATTTTGAACCTGTACTGCTGGAAATGACAGCCGCAAATGTAGATCAGATGAGGTGGTGACAAGTAGCAGGCGCCCATGATTGCAAGCAGGGAAGAATAAGCGTATATCAAAATCGTCGACATGGTCGGTCTCGTCCATACTTCCAACCCCGTCGAATACTATTAGCCATGATGGGTTTGTCTCTTGTTCAAGCCAACCAAGTACCCTATCGACAGCAGACTGCGCCCCAAACGCACCATCCCGTAGTTGAGCGGAGAATTGCGCATAGGCCTGTTCGACCATCGCCCGTGAAGAGCCATCAATCCATAAAATAGACGTGTACTTGCCCCTCTGACGAGTTACATACTGGAGCGCCAACTGCGTCTTCCCGTATCCACTAATTCCCCTAATCACGACAGCCTGTCGCCCAGACCCCGGATCATCAAAGCATTGTTGAATCTGCTGAAGCTCCGATTCACGACCGAAGAAGGCTGACGTTGAGACTGGAAGTTTTGACCGAATCCTTTGCGCCGAACTCGACTCTGCATTGGCCGCTGTATTGGGGACAGAGAATTCCAGTAGTTCTCTCGCGTACGCCGCTGCAGTTGTGGCAGCATAGTCTTGCCATTGCTTATTCTTGTGGGTATCTGAATAGTCACAGATGCCACGGATGACCAGGCAGGGGAAGCGATCCATCAGGCCGGCAGCCTCCATCTCGTAACAGAGAATCCCCATATCCTTCGCTAGCCTATCCCGAGTTTGAGCATCTTTCATAACTTGATTCGCAGACGCAATGAGACCGTAGTGAATGGTCGGTGCTGTGGATGGCCGAGGGGAGCGTATAATCTCCTTGCTTCGGTCGCACCCTGTGCAGGACGGATCATCAGTTGGGTGAATGTACGACGGTTCAAATAGGACGTCTTGCAAATCACCAGGGTAAGCCAAGATTGTATCCGAGGATCGACTGGCTTTCGTGGCAGTTTCCAAGTGCACGGCAATATTATTGTGGCCAATTTTATGCCTTGCTCGCAGATTCGAGATAGCTGTTAACAAGATGTCTGGGGGTCTGTTCAGGGTACCAGTGCGATAGAAAACCCCATGGGCGAATGTCTTTCCAGAGTCATACTGCACTATCCCTGGGAACTGACCCGTGGGCGTGCTAACAACAATATCTCCAAGACGAATATCGACGGACTTGGTTGGAGCCCCACCGCCGATACCGACCATAAGCCCGATTTCAATGGATGGAAAGGTCAGGAGCATCTGCTGAGTGACGACAGCAGCAGAGGTAATTCCGTAGATGCCTGTGGGAAGGCACGCAATGACGATGTTATGGTGGGCTATCTCGCCAAGGTGGTAGCTATTGTGGTCGCCTCGAGGCTGGGGGAGCGGGGCATGGGTAGTGTCTAGCATGGCCATCGCCGCTGCCATCTCAAGAGGCAGGGCGCTGATCCAGCCGACCTTGTATTCATTGTGAGTCAGCTGTCTTTGAGATGATGACATTGCCGATGGCGAGGTTTCTGGTGTGTCGTTGCTTGGTTGAGCGAGGTGTCGCGCTCTGAGGCTGAACCCCCTGCAGCCTCGTCATTGGGCACTTGGGTAGTCTCGTCGGAGCCCCATTGCCAAAATGCAGTATTATCCAATGATATTAGGAACCTGCTGACCCCACGCTGCTGGGGATGGATGGACAATTCACCGTTTACCGAGTTTCCAGGTCGCTATACTGTAGGTTTCCTTGCGCACACAAAATCGGACTAAGCCGCAAAACTTGGAATGGCAAAGGTATATATGACAGTCCCTCAGTTCAGTCGCATGCCATACTATGCTGATAGTCCACTCTTTAATGGTGTATGACATCAACTGGCGCGGCATGCTGCGGTTACATTTGTAGACTCGAGATGTCGTGAGGATTATTTGTCTCTAATATAAAACGTCTCCATTAAAGCAGGGTTCACTGTCATAGCTGGGAGGCAAACTACTTTTGTAGTCGAGCAAGGGTATCTTCTTGAAATGTGACCGTGGTAACCAGGCTAGGGCTTGGGGTAATTCCAACGTGGCGCTCAAGAAGAAAGCCGGAGCTCCTCGCCATAAAAAACACCCCATAGAACCCTTAAGGTGTTGAATGAGACCATTCCAGGCTTCGGATGCTTCCGACGCTTTGTGTCCCCCAGCTCCAGATTGCGCATCCTGTAGCTGTGTGTGCCACAGAGGGTCTGCTGCCATATCATGGACCGAAGATTCTATTAACCTCAAGAACGTTCATTCATTTGCTTTGTAGCTAACGAGTATATTCCCAGTTGACTATCCGCCCTTAGAAGCGTGTGTGACCCACTTCCTTTACATTGGTCTGGTTTATGCAAACACACCTCATCCCTCTGACTCAACAACCTTTCAGCACACTGCTAAGTGTACCCAGCACTTGTATTGCTTCTTGGTTACTAGGCGAGTGACACCGCATCCTTTTTTCTCCTGCTCAAGGTAACTCACAGATTCGCCCTGCCATCCTTCCTCAAAGCCTTCAGAGCCTCCTCCGCCCCAACCTCTCCGGAACAGATCGCGCCCTCCATATACCCCTTCCACTCATTACTATACTCGGTCCCAACAAAATGCAAGTTTCTAACAGGCCGTCCATAAACGCCCGCAAACTCAGTATAGTGTCCCAGCGCAGTTATCGGCGTCAACGCCCCGCGACTAAACGTCTCATGCTGCCAGATCTGATCAAAGAACTCAATAGGTTTGTACACCTCCCCGTCTAATCCAGAGTTAAATATCTTTGCCAGTTGTGCAAGCACAAGAGCCCGCCGCTCATGAGGCCTCAATTCCCCCCATTCATGACCTGGCTTGCCATTCACGAAGCAGGTGAGCGCGTAGTGGCGGGATTCTTCAACGCTTGTGTCCCGTGCGAGGATTACGGGACCTGCATAGCTGGCAAAGTACCCGTTGAACCCTTGATCCCGCCACCAGGGCCGGTCGTAGCAGACAATTGCTTTGTTGTAGTCGCCGAGGACGGTGGCGTTAGTGACTTGCTGCAATGCTCGTGGGAGGGCGGGCTGGATGTTGAGTTCTTTGTACATGGTGCTCGGGATGGATAGGACGCATTTACGGCCGACAAATGTTTTCCCGGTCGTGGTTGTGACGCTGATGTGATTTCCGTGGTCGTTGATTGAGGCCACGGGGGAGGAGAGATGGATGTTGCTTGCGCCGATGAGGTTGGCGATGCCGTGGGCGAGGGATTGGGCTCCTTTATTTCATTTCACATCCCAGTCAGGCCCACTCTCCAGGACACCTTTCTCGATGAAAGGAGATTTGAGGAAGACAAGACGTACCGTCCTGAAACCGCAAATGCTGCCCGCCACTGGCATCATCCGCACGGATTGCCAGCAGCCCCCGGTTGCGTCGACAGTAATCAATGAACCATGCGGCCGAGTACTCGGTCGCTTCTAGACCATGCATGACCTGTGCCCAGAGATTCACCATCTTCACTACATTCGGTAGCGCCCCTAGATCCCGAACATACTGGTCCAGACTCACATTGTCGTCCGCGACCTTGGGTGGCCCAGGCTTCAGCGACTCAGCCTGGATATGATCACGAATACACTCTAGACTCTTCTTCTCTTCGGGCGTAAACTAAGGGACCCCAGCCAGCACAGTTAGCCAGTCATCTTCTCACCCAGATTATAAACAGAAACAAAGTATGCAGGATAGGATAGGATACGAACCTCCGGCGTAACCCCAAATGGAAACTCGACCCTCTCCTTCTCGCTCGCCTGCATCACTGCCCTACCCTCAAGTCTCTGCTGCACAGTCTTCAATCCGAACCGCTTCACGTACGCGCCGACCCGCGGCTGCAGTGTGACATTGATCCAGGCACCGCCTAGATCAGCGTACCCGCGACCGGAAGCAAGCGGGACACTCCAGATCTTGCCGCCGACGCGATCGCGGGCTTCGATCACGGCGACGGAGAGACCGGCTTGTTGGGCAGTTTGGGCTGCTTGGAGGCCGCTGAGGCCTGCGCCGATGATGATTATGTCCAACATGGTGTTGGAGGAGGAGTGGTGATGGTGAGATAGCTACTAGGCAGTTAGAATGGCTTAAGATGAGAAGAATAACTCCTGAGAAATAATTTCAGGCGGGGATTTCTTATATCGTGGTCCCTCTCGGTTATGTGAGTACATCTCCAGTCTCTACTGGGCTCGGGTTCAGAAGCCGACCGGGGGAAAACAAGTCTTGGTTGGGTGAACTATGGCTTGTGACGGGATAAAAGGATTCCAGGTAGCAGGAGCACGGGGGGAAATATAATAAGCCCCTTAATAGGCCTCTTATTGCCTGCCCGTGGCTATGATGGTTGTTGGCTGTCTCTTTGTTGTTACCACCACAACCCCCTCGCAACCCCCTCGCAACTCCTGACTGTCCACCCTTCCCTCTCTCCATAGTTAACTAGTTGACTATGTGGCAGATAGCAGCTTTGGCCAATAAGAGTGCGTAATAAGCACCAACTCTAACCCTGAAGACAAGCTCTGCCGGGCTTATTCGACTAAATAGGGAAGCATTTCCCCCACCATGGACGAACGCCTCAATGCGGGGCAAGTTGGAGAGAGTCTGCGATAGCACAATTGCCATATCCTCACTGCAATGAATCTTTCTCGATCATATATTCTCTATTACTCTATATGAGCGTCGTGAGCGATGGCTACAATTCAAACCAGACCGCGCAAGCTGAAGCGCACCTCAAATGCGTGAGAGCCCTCACTCGCTTCTTATCTCTGCTTTCCGATGCCCTACACGGGCTTCTTCTGGCCACATTGCAACATCTAACCGTCTGCAGATGCATCTCCTGTCGCCAGAGCAAGATCAAATGTACGGGCGAAGAGCCCTGCGCGAACTGCCGGCGCCGTCGCGTTGGGTGCCGCTTCCTCGAGACCGTCAGCAAAGTCATGGTACCTGAGAGGTTCGTGCTGTATAATGAATCTCTTACGCTTGCTGAGCCGCGAAATTGAGGCGTATCGTCACTCCCAGGTATCTTCGAGAGCTGCAGGGAAAGGCAGGCGACCGGCAACGACCGCAGCAGCAATCGCAGGTACGGCAAGGGCCGCCGGCTGTCAAGCGGACGTCCACGTCAGCGTTTGGGTCGGATGTTGATATCAATGGTGTGTTAATCTCATGGCGGTGGCATATTGTGTGTTGTTGCATGCTAATGGTCTGTAGATTCGCTCGGCTCTCAGCCAGACGAAATACCCCTGCAGACAGTCGACTCGGGGCGAACGATTTGGACCAGTCCGTTTACATTGCCGTCTAGCATAATTAAGAAGAACCACAAGACGAAGCGAAACTGGAGTACGTATCCCCAGCTTGGCTAGAGGAACATCATTGACATGTGGGAAGCATGGCTAGCTCCGACCTCAACCTGGTCTTTTACTGCCCGGCTGAAACTCATGATAGCAGAGAAACTCCACGTTGAAACACACTACAGTGGCCCGGAACTATTCGACGGGGACCTGTATCCAATTCAATGGAGCCCTGCCCCGGTAGGCGAGCTTCCCAATATCAGTAACCTCCCGTCTATCGACCACGCCCTGTACCTATTCAACACCGTGAAATTCCACCTCGGGCATAACTTTCGAATAATAGACGAGGAAGGGTTTGTCGATAATGTGCACCAATTCTACCACGGCGATGCCATTAAGCAGGCGAGTGAGTCCTGCATGTGGTTTGTGCAGTTTCTCTTGGTGCTTGCCTTTGGGAATGCCTTTCTCCAGCAGACGAAAAGCTCACCAGAACCCCCTGGATCCAAGTTCTTCCTGCGTGCAATGTCACTTATGCCGGACCATACGTCTCTTTGTCGCGGCGGCTTTCTCGCCATTGAGGTTTTGGCTCTAGCTGGGTTGTACCTCTACTCTATTGATCACCGGTCTTCCGCGCATGTATACGTAGGCTTACCCCTTTCTTCATATTGATTTGACGTGGCTGATCTTCATCCGCCCAGATCGGACACGCCATTCGTATAGCGCAGATGGACGGGATGCACACCCAACTCCCCGAGGATGAACTGGGTTCTGAGATAGTAGCCCGCAGTCGGCATCTTTGGTGGACCTTATATGTTCTGGACAGACATATTTCATCCTCTGTTGGTGCCTCAATGACTCCGCAGGATAGTGAGATTACGGCTTTGCTGGATCCCCCAAATGTCTGTTCGCAGAGTGACGCCACGCTTAGTCTTTCAGTGAGGCTATCCCACCTATTATCTTACATTCTTTCCTGTGAGGCCACCCTCCCGTTATCTTGCACGTAATGGAGAGTAGCTAATCGGTAAATCAGCCATATACAAAGGCACTAAAACCCAGCTGGGAACATTTCTCGAGACAACCAGGTCTATTTTGCATGTACTAGCTGGGCACGCCCGCGAAATTGAGACCATCATTCATTTAAAATTCCAGAACTCTGTTGATACGATGCCGAAAGGAACACGGCATATAACTCTGTTATACCATCAGGTTGGTGCACAACTAGGTAACTTAGAATTCGTTCCTCACTTAATTTTTATGTAGTGCGTGATCGTTGCAACGCGACCCCTTCTACTATCTGTCCTTAAAGAACGACTTGAAAAGCTAGGACACGGCGCTGAAGATTGGCAGAGCATCGTTGCTCCGACAAATGCTTTGATATCAGCGGGGATCAAATCCGCTGCAAAGACACTTCAGATACTTACGGAAGAGGATAGCATTCTCGGTAAGTCATTACTACCACCTCAGCTCCCAGAGTGAAAGACTGACAATGAAATAACCAGAAGTCTTCCTTCCCTTCGACATAGAATTCACATACGGCGCCGCAATGCACGTTATAATGGCTGGTGCGCTCTTCCCCAACGTAACCGAAGGCCAGGACTACGTCAAAGAAGCCTACTCAGTCCTAGACCAAATGATGCAAAGAGGCAACAAGCTAGCAGCAGCCCGTAAATCGGAACTCGTCCAGCTCGAGAAATTATTCCAAGAACTGGCCGCACGGATCGAGCGTCGTGGTCTTGAAACTCTCGTCTTACCTGCACCTGCGCAGTCTGATCCTGACGCTGAGCATCTAGAAGTAAGATTTGATCAGCATGATGACGGTGAATTTGCTCACCCTGAGATCATTCCGTTGTCTGTGACTGGTGAAGATACGGGATCTCCCTCTGTTCTTGCCCAGGCGCCAGATATGGATTTTCTAGATAGTATTGGGATTTCGTCGTATGAGTTCTTCTCGCTGGTTGATCAGATTGGGCATCCGGAGAGTTTGAGTGTGCTGAATTCGGGACAGCAGGATTGGGAGGAGTCGATATGAAGATCTGGGTATGGAGCAGAGGAGTTACGGGGAATGGGTAGTTTGTGTCGGCTGTTTGTGTTTCTTGCGCTCTCTTCCAGCGTATCAGTTTATAGATGGCGCAGGACGGCTTCTGAGTGGGGGAAGGGAATCCGACCCGAGCTTGTTGCTCCTGCCTGTCCCTGACTCCTGTTGAGGAATGCGCTATCACTGGCCCCTTGACACCGCATATAAGCGGTAAGTAGCTACTCGAGCCCTTGGTCATATTTCCCATGCGTTGCCCCTCTTTGCACATTCACTAAATTGATTTTCAGTACTACTACCCAACTACAATCGGCGTCCAAGGCAAAGATATGGCCGATGATATCCATACCACTGGGCACAATGTCCCCGACGCCCAAATCGCGACAAACCAGCAAGTTGTGTCTGCCGATGAGAATCAACTCAAGCGCCACCTCAACTATCGCCAGGTTCAAATCATGGCCATGGGCGGCTCAATTGGCACTGCGCTGTTTACCAATATCGGCGGGGGCTTAGCAAAGGGCGGGCCATTGAGTCTACTCCTTGCTTTCACGTTCTATGCTCTCATCCTCTCCTGTGTCAATAACTGTATTGCCGAGATGACGATCCTGTATCCTGTCCCTGGAGGGTTTGTACGGATGACCGGGAAATGGGTTGATGACGCCTTTGGGTTCATGGCAGGCTGGAACTTTTTCATCTACGAAGCCCTGTTGGTCCCATTCGACATCCCGGCAGTTGCCGTGTGCATTGCATGCATCGAGTGCTATTCGTATGCCTTCATCCAACGCGCGTTCCCCTCTTCCTCTTCCTCTTCCTCTTCCTATTCGTGATGTATTAGAACTAAGTAATCATTTCTAGTTTCCTGGACATCTTTGCCATCCAGGTATACGGGGAAGCAGAGTTCTGGGGCTCTGTCGGCAAAGTGCTTCTAATATCTATCCTATTTGCATTTACATTGGCCGCTATGGTCGGGGGAAACCCTCTACACGATGCCTTTAAGTTCCGTTACTAGAACAGCCCTAGTCCCATAGCGGAATATCTAAGCTCGGGCAACTTGGGTCGGTTCGAAGGCTTTCTCGGATCTCTGTGGATGACAAGCTTTACGATGGTCGGTCCTGAGTATGTTACATTGATCGCTGGGGAAACGAAGCACCCTCGGACCTATGTGAAGAAGGCTTTTCAAACCGTCTACTAGAGATTTCTTCTTGTCTTCATTATGGCCGCGTTGAGTGTCGGCATCCTTGTTCCGTATAACGGCCCGGCCCTGGTCGCGGTTTTTATCACAAACACTGCAGAAAGCACGAAATCTTCTGTATCCCCGTTTCTCATCGCCATGCGGAATCTGAAGGTTAAAGTCCTGCCTCATACTATGAACGCCCTATTGGCGATGGCGATTTTCTCCGCTGGCAACACGTACATGTACTGTGCGAGTCGAAGCTTGTGCGATTTGTCTCGCAAAGGACGAGCCCCTACAATCTTACAAAAATGCACCAAAAAAGGAGTCCCCATATACTGCGTGATATTGGTAAACTTCTTCCCCCTTCTCTCCCTCCTTCAACTCGGCCATGGATCCTCCCAAGTCCTCATCTGGCTCACCAACATCCTAACCGCAGGAGGTCTAATCAACTACTTCACCATGGCTGTCACTTACATCTTCTTTTACCGCGCCTGCGAGGCAAAGGGCGTTGGTCGCTCCATATTCCCATATTACGGCCGTTTCCAACCATATACCGGCTGGATCGGAGCCATTGGCGAAGGCTTCATCGTCATCTTTTGTGGATATAGCAGCTTCAGACCATGGGATATCACCAGCTTCTTCGCTAACTACACAATGATGCTTTTGGCCCCGATTACCTTTACGTTCTGGGAGATTTTTAAACAGACTGAGGTTATCAAGCCGCTACAGGCGAATCTGATTTGGGAATTACCGGCTGTGACTAGGTATGAGCAGTCGACGCCTTCAGAGCCGCAGGGCTTCTGGGCTGGGTTCATCGAGTGGGTGGGGTTGAAGAAGAAGAAGGGTGGGGAGGTTGAGGGAGTTAGTACCTCTAGACGGTATGATAATGGGGTTTGAAATGGGATAGTGTAGACACATCAGAGTAAAGCGGGGATTGGTTATACAGTCTTTCGTGCAATATTGTGCTCGCTTAGGCCATGAGATATACTTGGTCACGATGCATATCTAGCTGGTAGGCTTACCTTGCGAGCTCGGTGATTCCTGTTATTGAACAAATGTTATCAGTTCTGGCATTTGATGCGTTGTTTTATCCCAATTTGGAGCGTGTTTCCCATCTCTGCTGACGCGGTGGCCGAGTTCTTCGTCTTCGGGTTCTGATCCCGAGGATCAGCTCGGAATCCAATCTCATCGTTGTACCTGCCAGGCAGTCGTTATTCCTTAGAGTCCAGTTACGGCAACTGTTATGTACATGATGATCGGACCCTCCTAGAAAAGCAAGATTCTCCCTAGCTCTACAAGACTCATACAGAACACATCGCCCGAGACTCTGAATATTGAACAAGGGTCGCTCCACAACTTTGTCGCAATGGCGATGACGATATGAGAACCAGACCGACACGATTTTTAAACATTACTAATAAATCCGGGCCAAACTGTTTAGACTGCGTCTCCGTGCTCTCAATAATAATATTAATGGTGGCTGAAGTATGTTATTGTTATTACCTTCAACTAGCGTGTAGGTGCGTTCGGGTTCGTGGCTCATCGAGTATTAGAAGAGATCCTAGTTTACTGCTAGCTTGATCTTGAATGATATATTCTCTAAAAGTCAAACTACAAATGGTACGTATCCTGCCTGCCTACATTTGAGTATCCTGGATGGTATCAGCCGCAATGTGCCCAGGTGGAGTATCGTGGGTCCTAAACGCCAATCAACCTTCGTCGGGATTCACTGGGGGCGGAAAGATTGATTAGCAAGCAAGATATAAGAGACTTCTTTCTATTGAGGATTAGATGAAGCCGTCAAATGTCTAGTTAAACGCTGTATAGCCATAGGAAGGAGGTTAGAACATGATTTCATGAATCCTGCAATCCTCAGCCGTTAAACCAATATCCAGTCCACATCGCCACTGGTAGTATCTTCCGTTCATCACACTTGGCTTCTGAGCTTATCACGCTAAGGCCAGATGCCAGCGGCTTAGCCGGCTGGTCAGTGCTTCGCGGGGGGCCTCAGCTGAGCTCAGATAGTCAGGCCTCAGCAAGAGGGATTTTTGCATCCCAACTGATTTTTGTCTTCTCTTAACTCTCCAAAACGAAATTCACCCTACCAGCGCAGCTTTCTACTATCATATCTGATAATGTCTGAGTCTACTAAACCTTCACAGGGTGAGTATATCCTGATTCGGAACAATGTCGAGAGCGAAAGGTAAGCTGGGACCTGCCAGTTGTAGTGTGATAGTGGATAACCCCGATCGAGCATCCTCTAACTTGCAACTAGGTTGGAAAGGCAATTCAAGGCCTGGCAGGCCAATATCGGCTATCTGCTTCACCCGGCCATCGTACAGCATGACCATATGCGTATTGCGGACGTCGGGACCGGAACAGGGTACGTTGCGCATTCCTTTGAATCATCTAGAACGCGAATGCAGCGCTCATATACAAAGCATATGGCTACGCGAGCTTGCAAAGTCGGTCCCGGCCACCTGCCAGCTAGACGGTTTCGACCTTTCGGACTCGATGTTCAGCAGAGACCAACTGCCGGGAAATATTAAATTCTACCTTCAGAATTTCCTCGAGCCGTTCCCCGAGGAGTTCCGTGGGAAGTACGATGTTATCAATGTGCGCGTAATGGTGGTGGCGCTATCTTCTGATGAGTGGGAGCCTGCAGTTAGGAATCTGATGACCCTTCTTCGTACGATGACATGCCCCCTGGGGCCCTGCTGGTGTTGGCTCTTGAACTAATGATGAGAGCTTAGGTCCTGGTGGCTACCTCCAGTGGGTTGACTGCGCAGCTCATGACTGTGTAGTCAAAGCACCAGATGGAGTAGATCCCACGCACGCCAGGCATTACCTGGAAAAATTCCGTACAGGCACGTTCGCTGTCGGGAAGACACCAAAGTATGTACCATATACCATCAGTTCCAGAAAACAACTTGGATTCCTGCTCTAACGATACTAGTGTGGCCGCTCTCAACAGTATCTTCCAGAAAAGCGGACTGGCTGACTGCGAAGAACGAATCTATCCCCTCGTCAGCCCTGATGCTCGAGAGGACGTCAATGCCACGGTGATTGGTGGTATCACGCATTTTTTGATTGCGGCTCTTAATATGGGCAAGGTGGGGTTGGTGAATTCAACGGAAGAGGTTATGAGCTTGCGGAAGTCTGCCCTCGAGAATCTAGCTAACCCTGGTTGTTATTATTGTTATGATGTTCATGTTGTGGTTGGAAGGAAGATATAGAGGCTACCACTGTTTTAACTTCCAGCTATTGAATGCTGGCAGTGGCTGTACCCTTTGGATGTGTGGGTTAAATTATCATATACAACACTAACGCTGATGGAAATTATATTTTGTGGGCCATTGACCAATTTGCTCGTCAGATACCATATCTGCCATGCGATATGGCCGCTGAGCCCCCATGCAGCGACTGTAGTAGATAGTGAAATACCCTCGACTTTACATCCATTCCTTCTTTAGCTGTACTGCTAAGTCTATCGTCAGTATCCTCCTCCTCTTCCTCCTCCTACTGATTTATTCATGACAGATTAGACCTCCTCGAATGCTGCTGACCTAGGTGTCTACCACTTAACATACAGTGGCCCATCTGGATCATTAAACGCCGACACATCGATATCCCTCTTCTCAAATGACGCTCCCCCGCGCGGAAGAACTCCCACCCCTTCAATAGACGTCCGATTCGTAGCCCTACGGTCCCTATTTATACCACGCCCCTTCTTCCGGGAACGCCTAGTCTTCACGCCACGCTTAATAAGAGGCAAGGGCGTAGGATCAGCCGGCCAATCCGGCCCACCCCTGCGCCACCATTCAATCCAATACGCCGCTGACGGCGACTGTCCCTGATCCGGACCGATAGCATCAACGCGGTCACAAACTCTCGGGATGCCAGTATCTGGATCTGTCCATTTCTTACTTCCATCCATCCTAAGCCGCGGGAACTCTGTCTGGCCCCATATTCCGTCAGATTTGATGGACCCGTTGCCTCCCCTCCATAATAACGGCCGACCCGCCACACATGTATGCCATTGCGTCGGACATTGAGGCGAAGTACTTTGTCCGGACCTGATTTTCGCGTCCGTTGATGTTGCCTTGGATTATGCAGCATATGGGGTTGTCGATTGTTTGTTTGTCGTTGTAGAGCCCTGATGGCCAGGGTTCCTATTATATTACAAATTGACTGATGATTAGCGGTAAAGCCAGGATGTACTAACATAAATGTATATAGAGGGTAGATAGATAAGTTATAGCGGCTCTATGGGTAATACTCACCCAGATCGTCACCAGTTTCTCGTCATGACTATTATTCCACTTCTCCGCATATTTTCTAGCATTGGGGCCCATACCCGCTGAATAGAATAAGCATTCATTAATCTTGGGTCTCTTGATTGTGTTTCGTATCCACCACTGTGATGTTGTGTCCGGCCACAGTTAGCATAGTGCAGATCATTGTTGGCAGGCAACATTGACTTACATCCAAGGTGAACTTGCAAGGCTGGTCGCAGGGTACGAAACCCGGCTCCCTGTCCCGCCCTTCACAGGAATCACCGCCTTCAGCCAGAGGACTCAGCGTGCAGGTCGGAGAGAGCTGTCGAACTTCATTCTGGTAACCTTGATCATCCCTAGATACTGGTGTGGGATGCTCGGATACCAGTGATGGAGTGTATGTTGTGTTTTCGCCAAACTCTGAGCCTCCTGCTGGGTTACCGATAGCGAGCGCAGTTGCCCAGGCTACAAGAGAGAGGAGGAAAAGCGCCCTGCTCAGCATAATTTGGCTATGGAGTGTGCAACAACAGAGTAATGCTGCTGAGCACAAAAGGCGGGCATGGCGTGTTAAGGTGGTGTTGAGCACAGTCTGTGACGAGCACAACTTAAATATATCACCGTATAGAAGCGGGGGCGATGTCTCAGAATTGAACCCCTGTTAACAATTGCAACACCTATTAATATCGCAAGAACCCTGCGTTGCATTGACTGTCGTCACGCGATGGGAAGCTACACTGTCACGACATAACTGCAGACTGGACGCCTTACCTCCTGAACAACATCGCAAGAACGCTTAACGTACCGCAATTAAGACCCTGCCAAGATACCAAGAACGCAGAGTACATCACCCCCTGCGAATCACGAAGCGGTGGCGCAGCAGCATCGCGGAAGGCTTTTATGCGGTCTTGGTGGTGATCGGCCATACCCTATCTTGGCATCCGGTGCAGATTGGGGGCCAGGCGTCCCATGCGACCAGCCGTCTGCAAAGAATTCACAGCTGGTTGCTCAGATATCAGCCCCCCCAATGATTTCCAACGGGGCTGAGTCGCACCTCATTGCAAATGAACCCTGAAGACTGCCACCCTGGTGTGTTCCTGGTGATATCTCACTCTGGCGGCCCCTGCGTCGCTTTCTTGATATCTAACGGATGCAGGCCCATTCCCCGCGGCATATCGGAGTGCTTGAAGACAAGAACAAGAGAAGTCTTATGATATAAGGACAAAGTCTAGTACAGCGTGTGACCAGGAACTAATCCACACCCTTTTAATTTTTTTTTTTTTTTTCTTTCTCCCCCCATTCAGCTTCGTTACACATATGATTGCATCTTTCCAGCTCAATGGGCCCTCTCCGACTCCAGCGCGCCATCGCATGGGCGCTGGCGCTCACCTCGCTGGTGACGGCCCTGGCCATCGCAGCGAATCTCCCTGATCTCCGCATAATGCCACTCGGAGACTCCATAACCAAAGGAAACCTCTCCCCCGATATGAACGGCTACCGCGGCGAGCTCCGTCAGAAGCTACAAGCCGAACAGAAGGGTACCAACGCCACAACAGACATGATCGGTAGTCTCCAAGACGGCGACATGCGCGATAACAACCACGAGGGACACAGCGGGAAATATCTCGCTGATATCCGTGAATATCTCGAGCTTTCGCTGCCCGCTAAGCCGAATGTTGTTTGTGTCCATGCCGGCACTAATAACATGGATAAGAACGTTGATCTCGATGAAGCGGATGCTTTGATTGAATCTATTATCGACCGGCTTTTTGAAGGGTCGCCTGGTGTTATTGTCCTTGTTGCACCGGTGATCTGGGCTAATGACCCTAAGATGCAGGCGAATACCGATGTCTATAATCAGAAACTGGCGGGGATTGTTGAGCGGAAACAGCAGAGTGGAATGCACATTCTCTCCGTTCCGATTGAGATCACGGCACCGGATCTAGCTGACAAGAAGCACCCGAATAAGCAGGGCTATGATAAAATGGCCACGGCGTGGTACAATGCCATCATTGACGCCCATGGGCGCGGATGGATCAAGTCTCCCACCCAGGTCAATCCCGATGACCTCCCCGGTATGGGGCTGGGGTTTCGCGACTCGATCTCCGACACGGCGGCCGGGAACTGTGGCGACAAGAACTGGAAAAGCAACGGTCAGGTCTTTGATGGGTTTCGCACCTGGGAGGAAAGGGGGACCATCGTGGCTCCGATTAAGCGCGCCAGTCGAGACAAGGTTATCCTGGCAGACCTCAATAGCGACGGGTATACCGACTACATCTTAGCTGATAACGACGGCACGGTCCGCGCCTGGATGAACACAGGGGAGGACAATAACCGCTGGGTGAGCTTGGGGAAGGTCAACCCTGACTGGGAGAAAGTGACGGGCGATATGGTCCGCATGGCTGATGTCGATAATGATGGCAAGGCTGATTTGATTGTCCTCTATTCGGGCGGCGCGGCCAAGGTGTGGAAAAATGTGGATAATGGCCGCGAGTTTGAGTCTCTGGACCCTGAATGGGTGTCTGGGCTGGACCAGCCTCGCGATAAGGTTCATTTCCAGGATATGGATGGGGATGGCTATGCCGACTATGTCATTGTCTATGACGGGGGGTCTGTTGACTGGGCTCGGAACACTCATAACAATGGCAAGGATAACGACAAGCGGAACTGGGAAGAGGCAGTTACAATTGCTCCTGGCCCGGCTGGTGTGCCAGACAATCGGGCCCAGTTGTATGACTTGGATGGGGATGGGATGGCTGGTAAGGCCTCAACACCCACGCAAACCGATCTTGGTACTGGCTGCATAAGCTGATCATTCTGTCCAATGTTCCAGAATATGTCGTTATCTACGACGGTGGCGCGGTCAAAGCCTGCGTTTTGCTGACCTTGACGGCGACGGATACGTCGATATTATCGCTGTTGAGGATAAAGGTCGGGCCCACGCATGGCTGAACAAGAAGGACGGTAAGTGGGATGACCTCGGCGAGATTGCCCCGGGTCTGGACGAGGATCTCTCCGGGTCAAGGATTGAGTTCGCCGACGTCAATGGTGATGGCCGGGATGATTTTATTGTTATCTACGTCGGTGGAGCTGTCAAGGCGTACCTTAACAATGGCAACATCCCGGACAAGGGCAAGGACCGCATTTGGCAGGACGGTATCGTCATTTCCGAGGGCGTTGGTGAGCCTGGTCGAAAAGTCGAGTTTGCCGACTTGAATGGAGACGGGTATGCCGACTTCCTTGTTGTCTTCGACGGGGGTGCTGTTGACTGTTGGCTCAACCGGAAGAACATGCCCCCCAAGGATGGAGGCCGTATCTGGGGACCCCGCATTACCGTTGCAACTGGAGTCGGCGAGCCTGGGAGCAAAGTGCGCTTTGCAGATCTCACAGGTGATCGCAGGGATGAGTACATTATTCAGTACGACGGTGGCTTGGCCAAGGGCTACCAGAATACAGGAAACATCCCGGATGTTGGGAAGGAGGTGAACTGGGTGAATATGGGCACCATCTCCAACAGCGTCAGCCCCCAAGGCCTAGTGGTGTACGCTGACATGGACGGGGACGGCAAAGATGATTACCTTGTCGTCTTTGGAAATGGAAATATCCATGCATACGTCAACCACTGTAGCTGGGAACCCGCCGATGCACCAGACGACTACGATGGCATCCCGGATCCAGGGGATGGTGACGATGGTGATGGTGGTGATGGTGGTGATAATGGCGATGAAGATGGCAGTGGCGATGTCAAAGTCGACCCATCTATCTGGAAGGACAAGAACCCCGAGGTGTCATGCAAGCCACCATGCAGAATCATCCTGCCGCCAACAATCCTACCCTCCTCAACGGTCATCACATTGCCGGCCTACACAACGGATCTCGAGGTTGCGTGGACCATTGACGGGAAAATAACTCGGGACATCCAAACAACAACCCTCTCGCTGCCACCGATAACAACACAGACAATATCCTTCTGGCCGCAGACATTCCCCCCTGGAGACAGTTTCAGCTTCAGCCCGATTCCCCTTGTCCGGCCCCCTCCTGTCACCATCACAAACGACCCAAATCCTGAGTCTTCGTCGGGCGTGTCGCATCCACCTGTCACTCGAACCATCACGCCGTATCCTTATCCCACTGATGCCTTAGAAGATGACGAAGGTAACGACGATGATGATAATCATCTGTACGGTGGTCCATTCCCGTCTGTCACTGTTGTTGACGGCCCGCCAGGGCCAAAATGTACTTTTGGGTGTGGCGAACTGTGTAAAGGGTGTAGTGGTCACAATTATCCGTGTATACCAGGACTTACCTGTCCGAAAGGAGATGATTGGCAGGATCCAATGGATCCTGACAAGACCAATCCTGATGACCCTGATGACCCAGAAAATCCTGATGATCCAGAAGATCCTGATGACCCAGAAAATCCTGATGATCCAGAAGATCCAGATAACCCTGGTCCCCCGGGCCCACCGCCTGATGATCCAGATGATTCTGACGATGGCGACGATGATGACGATGACGATGATGAGGACGAGGACGACGGTGGTCTATCATGCCCCTTCCCCCTTATAAATTTGGATCCACCAAAGGGCGGCCCGCCGACAGATGAGAAGCCCGATATCAGATATGGCGAGTACCCTGGCCCAGCTTGGGATCCGGACGAGGATGACGACGACGACGACGACGACGACGGTGGGGACGGCGATGATGGTGGCGATGATGATGATGATGATGACGGAGGAGACGACGACCCCGAAGACCCCGAACCAACACGTAGTCTTGAGATATACTACGCCTACTTTGCCGACATGATCAACGACGGGATGCAATGGTGGTTTATAGACCGGCCTCGTGATGGCGGAACAATTTATGTCTGCGACGAAACCAACGACGCCGGAGATTGTGGCGCTGGCTGTAACGCACCCGGGGAGCTGGACGACTTGGAAAACCCGCCGTTCCCAGATGGCGAGTGGGAGATCACGGAAGGCAATGCAAAGGGCTGTGTCTATAAGAGTGATGGTAAGGGTCCCGGGACACTGAGTTGCGAGGGCCAGGACAAGATGAAGTGTGAAAGCGCTGAGAAGATGGATCGTGAAGTGCTAGAGTGTGAGCGGATTGATTTTAGGCTTGATGTCTTTCTTTCCTTCTATTGCTATCATAACTAAGGATAATCGGGTGAAAGCGGGGGGTATACACATGAGTTACAGTTCAGAGACAATGTGTGCAACTGTTCAATCATGATATTGTAGCCCTACGGCTGGAGTCTAGAAATTAACAGCAATTTGTCCATGCTGGCTCACTCCATCATGGATTATATTGTTTGAATGGCTATTTATGAATAATGGCGATCGTTACCGACGAACAGCAGCCACAGCCGGCATCCGAAAGGCCCTGTTCTTCCTCGGTTCCAGCATATGTAAATGACGACTGACATGCTGCCACAGCTCGTAGATCGGATGATCAGCATCTACACTCCCATCCAAGTCTTTCCACTGAACCCTCCGACCATCAGAGTCCCAGTAACAAGTCGGTCCCTGCACTCCCGAACTCTCAAGCTCCCACCACTTCCGCAACTTGACATCGCTATCATGCCAAAATTCACTACTAGGCTTAGCCTCGGTAATGACAAGAAGCTCCTCCAAGCCATAATGCGACTCCAATGCCTCCGTTACCGCCTCGGGCTCCTCCCAGAGTAGCGATTCCGGCACAGCAAGGCGCGTACAGGCCCCGGGACAATTGAGTGTTTTATTCAAGAGATCTGGCTCGTACATCCGGTTGTATGGCTCGCAGATAAATTGGCCCCACTGGGCGTGGGAGACGTAGAGCGTGTCGCTTTCCGGGTCGAATGCGCGGAGGAAAACGAGGGACTGCGTTTCTTTGCAGAAGCGGATCTGGAGTCTACGGTTGCGGATCCATGGCAGGGCACAGCTGCGCGCCTCGCGGTTCACGGAGAACAGTGGGATGTTGACTCGGAGTGGGTCTAGACGGTCGTAGTGGAATTCAAAGTTCAGGTTAAGTTCGTGGTTATCGGGGCTGTAGTCCGGATCAGCTGCGGTTAAACGCCTGGGGTCCCAACAGCCGGGTTTGTAATAGAATAGGGGTGCTTTTCCAAGGTTGGGTAGCGCTTGATGCCATATCAGGAGGCGGAGTTCTGCCGGGAGAAACGGGAACAGAGTGAATGTAGATGCTGCCATGAGAACTTGGAGAGGAGCACAGTCCGGAATGGCATCTAAGTTGACTTTGCTTGGTGGGGATCAGGTCGTGGCTGTGCTCTGCCGCGCTCAAAAATCGAGGAGATGATGCGTTCGAGAGCTTTACACAGCCTACCTACTCTCTGCTGCTGTCCTTGAAGTTACAAAACATGAGCATCATAGCCCTCTTTAAGATCCGCATCCCCAAAAACTAAATAGTCAATTACCTGAATATATATCCAAGATACCGCCGAAGCTAGGGTTTTGGTGTAGATTTCACGACACCTCTCTGAAGCAGATTGCGAAGCGCTACAATATCTCAAACGCACACACCAACCCCATACGCGTATCAATCAACCTTGGAGTGTGACATTGACTGTCCAATGAATCGGTAGAACCATGCGTGTTCCGAGGATGGCTTCGAAAGAGCATATGCATGTCGGGTTGTTGTTCCATCACGAAGATTTCATATTTTACCTCTATTTGGATACTCTATCCGAAGCAAGAGCGTCTTGTTTCCTAGATAACGGCGTATATGCCGAGTCTAGACCTGCTTAGTAGCTTTCGCTGCCGGTGTGATGTATTTGCATCGGCATCAGAACCCGAGGGTTTACTGTTTGTTGTCATAGATAGGCTGGGTTTCCATGATAGGGGCTTCGGCTTCCACCCCATGACCTCTATCGAGATCGGCATTCGACATGGCTCGTGAGGGGAACATGCTATCTACAGTCAAGGAAGGCAAACTCACAGAGCGCGATACCCCGGACTCGTGATACTCCCATAACTGATCTATAAGTAATCCCAACCACCCCAATCTGATGCCCATCAACGAACCCACAAACAAACCTCTCCAGGCCAAGACTACAGCTTCAGCCCCTAACCGCCAGAATATCTCAAAATGCCACCGTCAGCCCTCCACCCCACACCCCTCGCACCAACGGTAACCGGCCCAACAACAAAAAAGGCCACCCGACCAACCAATGCCCTCCCCAAATCCCTCATCGACAGCGCAAAAGTCAGCAAGAAGAGACCCTTCAAGCCAGACGAGCACCTCGCCTTCGAGCCTCCTACAAAAATCCACAAGATGGCAGACCTCGGCCTCAAGGGGGCCGGGATCTCACCGAATGCCATCTCCGAGCCTTTTCGGCTCTTTACAGAGGACGCTATTAAGCAGATGCGAGCTGAGATCTTCAGTGAGGATGTCCTGGCTGATTGCCAGTATGCTTCGAGCTTTTGTACGAATATGATTCGGGGGATGGGGCATGGGTATGTTTTACTCCGGCTACTCTACTCCACTCACATAACCCAAGCCATCGCCGGTATATTGTACATGGCAATGCTGATGGAAGGATAAAATATAGTCGCGCCCCGTTTGTATATGACGTGTTCAAGTCCCCTGAACTCCTCGCCAGGATCTCCTCCATCGCAGGCATCGAGCTCGTCCCGGCCTTCGACTACGAGATCGCAAACATTAACATCGCTATCAAGGATGAGCCGTCGGGGAGCCAGAACGCCATCGCCATCGCCAGTGGCAGTGGTAGCGGCGTTAAACCTATCGCCGCCGCTGACGACCAGGCCGCATTCGCGTGGCATTACGATAGTTTCCCCTTTGTCTGCGTGGCGATGCTCTCAGATTGCACGAGGATGGTTGGTGGCGAGACGGCGATTAAGATGCCCTCGGGAGAAGTGAGGAAGGTTCGGGGGCCGGGTATGGTACGTTATAGATCACCATCCCGTTCATTTTGTTATACTATCAGCGCCGGAAAGAAAACAAGTAACTCGTCTCAAATATAGGGCTACGCAGTCGTCATGCAGGGAAGGTACCTTGAGCACCAGGCGCTCAAAGCTCTAGGCGGGCGGGAGCGAATCTCCATGGTGACTGCGTTCAGACCTAGGGATGCTCTTGTTCGCGATGAGACGGTTCTTGTTGGGGTAAGGGGAATTAGTAACCTTGGGGAGTTATATCCACAGTACTTTGGGTATCGGATTGAGGTTCTGGAGGAGCGGGTGCGGATGCAGAGGAGGGAGGAACGGGAGAGGGAGGTGGCGGGGAGGGCGTTTGACGTGGAGGGGAAGAGGTGGTGGTTGGAAACCGTGAGGGAGTTTGTAGATTCGATGTTGAGGGAGATGGTTGTTGTTGAGTAGGTGGTATTGCCTTGGGGAGGAGGAAGTGCATGGGATGATAGAGCGAGTTGTGTTTCCCAGCCTGGTCTGCTTGTTGTTGACTCATTTAATATGAATTAAGTTGCCTAATGAATTGGGTTGCATTGGCTTGTTTGCTGAAACGGCTACCTAGCGCTAATCAATCATATGGTGAGATTCAGCAGATGCAAGGGTTAGTTTGCTAGATACTGTGAAGTAGATATGGCCTGAGCCTTGCTCCAACTGAATGGATCTCGCGGTAGTTTCCGGATAAAGGTAGACTACTTGAATTGTGAAGAAACTAGGCATAGAATGCCATGACCAATATAAATTCCCTTGTCAAAAGTCCCATTATGCCAAAAGGCTACAAGATTGGCAATCAAATCCACGGGCCACCATGATGGCCATCACATGATAAACCAAAAATAAAAAAAAAACCCCCCCGGAGTACCCATTAATGAGGCCTCGGGTGACATTTGACAAATATTGACACCACTATCTGGCTGGTAGGCGCGGGAGAGCGGCGCAGCAGAGCGGCATGTGCAAGGAACGGGGATGCCGCAGTTGGAGAGTGAAGACGACGCATATTTGGGACGGCGGGATAGAATCGGTGGACGACTGGTTGTTGTGGAGTATAGAAGGGGGATGGAATATTTACAGGCTCTGACTTGTGAACGCGCCAGGTCCATTCATAACGCTAGGAGCCACTACGCCCAGTACGGTAAACAGAACAGTAAGTGCAATTGTATTTGAACAGCACAGTCGGATGCAATAATGCAGGCATGGGCTGACAGCCTCAAGTATAACTCAGCTGACCTCACATTCAGCTTCCGGAATGTCGCTGCAGAAGCACATGTCAGAGTTGGCCCACCACAGCGGTGTCGCGGAAGCGGGCCATGTTTTGTGTCATGATAGCATCAGCCTTGCTGGTTCGCAGCAGAGTCGCGATGCGGAAAGATCGGCGACTCGATGAGCCCACTCGGAACAAGTGTGCAGCGGAATCAAGTGATCTGGCGTCTGGGCTGCTGATTGCAGTGATTGCTAACGGGAACAAAGCCGGCAACTCGGCTTGCATGTGTAAAAGACCCTGTGGACATCGGGCCGAAGCTCGCAACAGCACTTCGAATCCGGCAGTGATTGTCCTGTTTTTTTGCGACATGTTCTACTTAAAAGTCGGAATGGGCACACTCTGGCTCCGAGGCATACTTATTAAAGAGCCGCCGCTGCTAGCTGGGACGCCTGACGTTATAATGATCACATTCGTATACCCAGCACTCGGCTTTGCTATACATCCGTCCGTCAAATACATTTGAATTCCTCACGTTTTAATACCCATCTCTCGTTCCACACCACACCACCCATCATGGCTCTACATTGCCTCAAAGGCCAACCCATCCACACCGGCGAGTATGTCGATGTCCAGTAAGTCAACCCTCCCTACCGCGCTTAGACTCTGACTGACCGTCTCGCGATCAGACTAGACAGAGACTCCGTCGTCTTCCAAGGATCAGAACAAGAAGCGCTTGGAGTATACCTGAGTGGCAACCTCGCCCTCCGCTTTAAAGAGCCAACTACTATCAAGCACATTAAACTCCATCTTTGCGGTGTACGACGAGTATCGTGAGTATAGCGCCAACCGATTCTTAACCTTGACCCACGCTAACACACTTCGAGTCTTCCTGCACGAACAGGCTGGCGAAAACCCTCTAGCAAAAACGAATTCTACAAGCGAACGTGGAAGTTCCACGATGCGTACCAAACAACGCCAGAGGTCCTCCCGACTGGCGAGTACAAGTTCCCGTTTAATGTTGTTCTCGATGGCTCGATGCCAGAGAGCGTGGAGGGTCTCAAGGACGCCTCGATTACATACTGCTTCACTGCCGAGATCGGTCGGAAACATGGCAAGGATATTCGCTTTCGGAAATCATTATCTGTGATCCGGGTGCCGCAGCCATATATTCGAGATGTGGTGAGTGCCCTTTTTTTTCCCTTCTTGTTTTTGCAGGTCCAAGTTAGCTGACAGCGCGAAGACACTCGATGAAATATGGGCCGAGAAGCTCGCGTACCAAGTTCACGTCCCCAACAAAGCCGTCGCCGTCGGGTCGTCAATTGACATCAATTACTGCTTTATCCCCCTACTGAAGGACCTGATGATGGGATACGTGGAGTCGCAGCTTCTAGAAATCCGCGAGTTCACGCTAAACGAGGACGAATTGAGCTGTGGGCAAAACACGTCCGCTACAACAACAATTCTCGCCACCGACCGATGCAATATCGATAGCTGTCCGGCAATGTACCCGATCAAGGCGACGGAGGGATACCAATTCTCGCGGTCACTTCGGTTACCACGAACATTAGGGCGATGTGTACCAGACACCGAGACGATGGGGATCAGCATCAAACACCAGTTGAAGATCAATGTTCGGATGCAAAATCCAGACGGGCATATTAGCGAGGTAAGCACGGCTTAGTACACTTTTGCTTACGAGATCAGGTTGCTGACAGTTCCATTTCAGCTTCGATTGGCCATCCCCGTGTCGGTATATCTGTCTCCGTCTTATCGGATGGAGGGCCTTGCTGGCGAGGCTCTACAACGGCAAGACACACTCAGCTTGACCCAGGATGCCCCTCCGGCGTATGGCACGCACGAGCTGGACCAGGTGTATCATGTGCAGTGAATCCGGCGTGGTGTCACTTTAACGATATGATGACCTTTTAGAAACCTAATCTAGATTAATAATGTGATGCTGGTAATAACGCGTGATAGGATCCCACGTGCAGCGAGATTGACTTTGTGATGACTTACAATTTAATCAGATAGTTAGTTACTCCGACTCCGAGTCTGTGCCCGTAAAAAATTATAGTACCGCTCGTGTTCGGGCAAATAAACCACCCGACGGTCTTCAACCGGGTGGACCAGTCACGGAGGCCGTTGTTCCATTCGGGAACTCGATTCATGCGTCGCCGCACAGGGCAGTCCTATCATTGCTATTATTACGATAGCCTCTCGTTAAGCTGTGAATCATCGTCCGTCGTGATAACTTTCACGATGTGTTATTCCACCAGCGGAGTGCAGTTCCTCCGCTGGGATTCATCACACCCGCGCGTTATGGCTGACTGGCAGCATGTATTTAACAGTCTTGTGTCTCAATACTCCTGGTAGAATTCAAGCTTCAGACGCCGAGGATTTTTGTGCAACCTTGACGTACCATTATTGCCAAAATGACCAAAGAGAGCGGGTCGGACCCTGAAGTGGCCAGCTCAGGCCAGGTCACTCCCACTCCCAAGCCTGAGACCGACGAGTTTGTGCTTGGGCGACGCGGGGTGCTTGCTTTTTTTACGCTGTCGGTGTTGGCACTGATGGTGGCCCTTGATGGGACCTCCATCTCGGTTGCTTTGCCTGTTCGTGCCCCAACCCTATCGCTGGATCTAGTCTAACACACCCCATAGATCATCACCCAGGACCTCCATGGAACCGCCATTGAAGCTTTCTGGAGTGGAACCTCGTTCCTGCTCAGCTCCACAGGTTCGCTATCTGATCATTTTCCCTGGCCCGGCTAACAGTTGCAGTGTTCCAACCCACCTTTGCTTCTCTCTCCGGCATCTTTGGTCGGCGGCCGCTGATCCTGGTTGGTCTCACGCTATTCTTTGTCGGCACGGTCGTCTGCTCTGTAGCGAAGAACTTCACGTATCTGCTTGTGGGTCGATCGATTCAAGGGGTCGGAGGCGGAGGCCTGATTGCCCTGAGCGAGGTGATTGTCACCGATCTCGTCCCACTGAGGCTCCGAGGCCAGTACTTCGGTATCCTCTCTGCCATGTGGAGTGTGGGCTCTGTCACTGGGCCGATCCTGGGTGGTGGCTTTGCACAGGACGTTACCTGGGTAAGTCTCCTGCACTAGATTCCCATCCCCAGCTAACAGACCAGCGATGGATCTTCTACATTAACTTCCCCTTCATCGGCGTCGGCCTAGTCGCCATCATCCTCTTCCTCAAGCTCAACATCATCCCGACCTCGCTGGCCGACAAACTTCGCCAAATCGACTACATCGGGACCATCGTCTTCATCGGCAGCCTGTCCTCCTTCCTCATCCCGCTCACATGGGGCGGCATTTCCTACCCCTGGGACTCCTGGCACACCCTGGTCCCGCTAATCATCGGCGCCGTCGGCCTCCTAGTCTTCTCCTTCTACGAATACCGCTTCGCCAAAGACCCCATTATCCCGCCCAAGATCTTCCAAAACCGCACCGCAGTCGTCTCCTTCGCCGGCTCCTTCCTGCAAGGCCTCGTCCTCTGGTGCATCCTCTACTACCAACCCCTCTACTACGAAGCAGTCAAGGGTTACACTCCCATCATGGCCGGCGTCGCCCTCTTCCCCGCATCATTCACCGTCGCCCCCAGCGCCGCCATCGTCGGCATCCTCGTCAGCAAATACGGCCACTACCGCTGGGCAATCTGGCTCGGCTGGTTCCTGAGTACATTCGGCGTGGGACTCCTCTGCTACATGGACGTCGACACCAACATCCCCAGCTTCATCTTCCTCAATCTCGTCCCCGGAATCGGCCTCGGCCTCCTCTTCCCCTCGCTCGGTTTCGCCATCCAAGCCTCCGCAACAAACGATACCCTCGCCATCGCAGTCGGGATGTTCAGCTTCTTCCGCGCAATGGGACAAGCCGTTGGCGTCGCGATTGGCGGTGTTGTCTTCCAGAATCGCATGTTTCAGAATCTCCTCGCTTACCCGGCTCTTGCGCCGAGGGCGAGTCAGTACTCGCAGGATGCGGCGGGGTTGGTGCGGGTTATTCATGCGATGCCGGCGGGTGCGGAGAAGTTGGCACTGCAGACGGCTTACACGGATAGTCTGAGGATTGTGTATGCGGTTTGTTGTGCGGTTTGTGGGGTTGCGTTTGGGTTGAGTGTGTTGACGCAGAGTTATGATCTGAATCGGGCGCTGGAGAGTACACAGGGGTTGAGGAGTGAGAGGAATACTGCGTTGGATGTTGAGGCGGAGGGGAAGGAGTGATATATTTAATGATAGATGTGTCTTTTTTGGATGTATATATGGTTTGGAATAGACAATCTCTGCTTGTGATAATGCTATAGATGAATCAATTAGATCCAGCCAGTTGGAATATCAGCTTGTTGGCTATCAATTGCGAAGAAAAGGACATCTGAATAGCATGTCTGTATAAAGATCAACATCCCATGCCCATCTCCCTACTCGTGATTGGCATCCCATACGACACTTGCAGGTAGATCACCACACGCACGAATCAGCAATTGCGTCTCGGATTCCAGGTGGCTTTCCTCAACTCATCCTGTTCCACTCGATGACTGAGTCAGGGCTTGTGTCAAGGCCCGATCGGCATGAATTTACTCGATTCTTGCATCTCCGTTCTTGGCTTCACCCATATCCTTGTCTTTCCCGCTCCTCAACCTCGTGTTCTGAATCTCGGCGCTGTACGGGCTCAGTCTCTCGCCAAATTGTTGGGTTACATCATAGTATCGGCCACAATTACAGACCAGGGTTGACAACCTACAGAAGGAATCGAAGTGGACTTTCGGATGGAAGATCTTCATCACTCTCTTCAACACAACACTGGCAATCTCATCGATATCATTTCTCAACCCATCCATCCCCATCCATCCCCATCCAAAATGCCTCCAAAATCACCAAACCCGCCATACCTCCTCACCTCAATCCTAATCACTTTCTCCGTACTCCCACAATCCCAAGCACGGACCCTGTTATGGACCATCCCGACGGATCCATCTCCATCGAACCGGGGAAATGGACCGAACTCTCCCACCCATGCAAGGCAATTAACAATCCAAAGGACTCCTTTTTCGAATTCGATTCGGAGGAAGACCCTATGACAATCTTTCTTTACCCTACAAGGGATTGCTTGGGAGTGGGAGTTTGGTTTGCCTAGGAGGTACTTTGGGGCTTGGGATATTCCTTAGTGTTTAATTATATATATTGATGGCATCGAGTCGTTATTTGCAGGACCAGGTTCAGCTATCAACAACATCAGGTAGGCGGTCTCTGATTGGTTGATAGCAAGACTGCTCAACTTTGATCGATGGCAACCTAATTCAGCTCTCGATATCTCACGACATGCCACTTGAATGCCTTCCTGATAGTCACAATGCCACCACTAAGGCCTCATCGAAAGTCGCGCACGGGATGTATCCAGTGTAGGAAGAGAAAAGTAAAGGTTAGTTCACCACGTAAACATATCCATGCGCACCCCAGTACCCCAGCTAATACCGCCCAGTGCGACGAGAATGGCCACCCTTGCGGTAGCTGCGCATTCCGAAACATTGAATGCAGATATCCCAATTCTCCCATCGACAGTCCACCACATCCGCCACCCTCCAGTAATCAGGCCGCCCATCAACCTGCCCCGGTTCTCGACCCCTCAAACAAGCTCCTCCTAGAACTCATGCACAAATACTCCACAGAAACATACAAAACCTTCTTCTCCTCGCCATCAGACCACCACACCTGGCAAACTCTCATCCCTCGCCGCGCCCTCGCCCACGACTTCCTCCTAAACGGAATCCTCTCCGTCGCAGCCCTGCACACAGCATTCACAAGTGCTAAAAACCCCTTAACAGCCCGCTCCCACTACCTAAACGCCGCAATGGACTTCCAAAGCCGCGCGTTAAAGCCCTTCCAACATGCCATCCAGAACATATCGCCGGAAAACTGCGACGCGGTATTTGCGCACTCGCGTATCATGATCGTCACGGGCATCGCCTTCCCACAGATTACAGCCGATACCGATAAAACTGGAAGATCCACTGTGCTCGAGAACATCTTCGTCCTGTTTGAGCTCCTCCAGGGGACTTTAGAGATCACAAAACTCACCGGACCCTGGTTACGGCAATCCTCCCTGATCCCTGACGATTTCTGGGGCTCATCGGGTGATATCGCTCTCGATACCGAACCCGATCAAGCCCTCGTCCGCCTTGACGATCTAAACCGGAAAGAAAATAGCGGCGATCCCGAGAGATATGCGGTCATTGAAACTGCAGTTGTCCGGCTCAGACAGTCTTTCCAGCGGTTTTTTAGCTCCAAGGAGCCTGCGTCGGTACTTACGTGGCTGGCTACGGTGGATAGGGATTTTGTTAATGGTCTAAGACGACAGGAGCACCTGCCCATGCTGGTTCTGGTTCATTGGGGGGTGCTGCTTGCGGAGCTTGATGGGGAGGTATGGTGGGCGTTGAACTCAGGGACAGCGTTGGTGGCTGATGCGTTGGGGGGTTTGGCGGCTGGGAATCCGGATTTTGGGGTTGCGAGCGTGTGGCCGAGGAAGAAGTTGGGTTTGTAAGTAATGATCAACTTACCATATTGATTGAGCATTGGTTGCAGTATGGGATAGTAGATATAGAGTTTTAAAAACTAGAAGAACGCAAAGCTCGCAATAACCGCATTTCTCGGACTATCTACCTCCTTCGCACCTTCGGGATAACTCTTCGTCGTGCTGACTCTCTTCTCACGATCTGTCTTCTCCATCCCTACGATCCCTTCTTTATATGCCTGCAACCCGATAATATCACATAGTCCATTCTCGTCTAAGATTGCACCGAGCTCGTTCACAAACGCCGTCGGGGGATCAGGGTCTGCAGTCTCTCCTTCGTCTAGTCGTCTAAACTCATACGGGTATAGCTTTCTGTCATGGAATAGCCAGCTGCAAGGTACCGTGCCCTCAAACCGAGTTGAGGCAATAGCGCGCCCGTCGGCTTCCTCAATGTTTCGCTCGTCAGGGGTGAGATCGAAATGTCGATGGTTGATGCATGCGGTGAACTCTCTTTGGAGATTGTGCTTTATAAAACAGTCCCGGATAACTGTGTTGATGGAGTGCATTGCATTGGAGGAGGCAAATGTCACCATGGCCACGTGAAGAGAGGGTTTTGTTATGGTATGGTAGATTGAGTGGGAGTAGGGTGCTGCTGTGATGGTTGCCATTGCGCTGTTTGGTTTGGGGGCTTGGTGTTACAGTATGCAGTTAAATAGATATGAGCAATTGTGCTCTAAGATATAGGCTTGCTGGGATCAGCTTCAGCCAGCCAGGGCCTTATCTTTCTTCTCGCTCTGCAGGACTACCTCAGCTGAAGGGTTCGTCAGTCGTGAGTACCCCGCCTGCTCGGGCGTATTCAAAGTCAATCGAGTGGTCTACGTATCTGCAGGTGAGATGGATGCTGGATAGAATGCGAAAGGATAGTGGTTGGGATGCATCTCAGCTCGCCACCCCCAGCATGCAGCTGGTCAGCCAGCCCGGTCTTCACAGGTTGTCACAGGATCTCCCGGAGTTTCTTTACAGGACATCAGAAGGTATAAATCAATCATCAATCCGGCTTTCATAACTTACAACTATTCTCTCTAAAGACGTTCCTCCACATCCATTATTTGCGCTATATACATCCCTTCTTTGCAACAGTCCAATGGAGCCTATCCAGTATGCTGAATTCTTTTTTATACCTATACCAATTGCCTTATCTTGGATGATTCAACAATCAGCTAACGCTCTAGAAGGATAACCACCCCAACAACTCAGATGGGAACAGGCGTCAAGGCCGCAACGTGGTGCGTGTATGACGGGCCATACTGCTAAGGACATCAATCCGACAACAATGCAGCGGAGGAGTACGGTTCCACCGTCAAGATGTTTCACGTGTCGCGGACTACGTAAATGCCTTGATATGGGTTTTTTATTCCTCGACTGGGGTTTTCCCTGTATCTTCGTGCGAATGCAGAGGCTTTCAATGATTAATGCAATTTGAGCATTTTGTGTTCCTTTCAACGTAGTTTGAAGTTGTACTATAATTCCTCCAATACATATGTAGAGCTAGCTTTACTGATGCGCTGGCAAGGTGCCGTAATTATGTCCAAGAGAGCCCATAATATTTCGTCCATCTAAGAGACTACTGTACCTTACTCTGCTGAATGCCCGAAATCAACGACGAGGCCGCTAGCTACGTTGACACCTAGATAAATAACCCCACTTGTGCCACATAATGGTTTGTGCAACATCGAAGCTAGAGAGCATGCCTTAATAACGTGTTATTTACAAGTCCCGGGGAATCCGGTTGGGTAGAGAAGGGTCAGCCAGCCAACATAACGCATAACGCATAACGCGGGGAAAGTCGAATACGAGGAACCGCAATGATTTTGTACAACGTCAGCACGGTCTAGATGATGGGAGATTGGGACATACTAGCCGACCCGTCCAGGTGTTACCTCGCCAATGGGGGATGGATGTTATCCGGTTGTCCTTCCTTTGATTCTGGTCTTTCGGCTGCTGGTGCTCTTGGGAAACGGGCTTTGCCAGAATATCTACTTGGAATGGTATAAGGATTTCTATGGCGTGAAATTCCCCTAGTTAGTGTTTCCAGCGCTTGTGGACTCAAGCCAAGTGCCTCCACCACCAGATCATAGGCCTTCTTGAACGCATCTGCTGCTGTAACATCGACATCTGGAGTCACCCCCGACCCCTCCCAATTTGACCCCGTAACTGGATGGGCTGGATACATATGCGGAACAAAAACAGCAAACGAATCATTCAACACACAAGCACGCGGGAGATTCGCTGCCCCAGCGGTCCGTTCCCCGACGACCTTTGCTCTGTCCAGGGCCTGCAGACCATAGGCTAAATCCTCGCCACCTGATATAGTCTCCGAACCCGTGACGACGAAAATAGGCTTGTCGAGACTGAATAGCTTTTCTCGAACCGGCGGCGCAGTAAGGATCTCTTCCACCGAGCCATCAGACGGCTTCACCGTCTTGAGCCAGACAGTCGGCTCACTACCTAGGAGATAGCTTGTGACCAAAGCGACAGTTTTCGGATCCCCGCCTCGATTCTTTCTGAGATCAAGTAGAAGGCCTTCGGCGCCTGCAATAGAAGACATAACCTCATCTATCCTCTGGCGAACACCTTCCCAGTGTACCGGAACGAACCCATGGATCTCAACTGCAGCAATATTCCCCGGTCCCGGTAAGCCATTCACCTCTCCAAATCCATAGCACAGCTTCTGTAGTCTTCGGACCTGTTCCTCCCTCGAAGGCTCGTCCCCCGGAATTCCGAAGAGACACCGGAAATGTTTGTCCCCGCTTATGGATTGAAGGTCCGATGTAATCGCTTTCGCGAGGGTATTACCGTCGGTGAGATGGTCGTAAGCGCCGCTGAAGGCATGTTTTCGGAATTCGTTGGTCAGGTTGGCCCCCATGGCCGGATCGGGGTAGAATTGTCGGATTGCTTGGAGGACGTTTCCCACTAAGAGATGACGGGCTTCGCCATCCAGCAAAGGGGCTGTGTTGTCTCCGAGATATTGACGGGGCTCGGCGAACCAGTTTCGGAATTCTGCGTACTTTTTATCGGCGACTGGGGTATGTGCCATGATACGGCTGTGAGTAGGGTCTTGAAGGGGGATAAAGTGTTAATCGCAGGGTTTGTTTCTTGGGCTGGATATATCGCAAGATTGCGCCTTTAGTCTGCAAAGGGAGGACGCAATCGCGTGTTTCAAGACCAGGCAGCTCCCCGATTACGAGGTCTTGTATGCGAGCTTACCCTCCCTCGTCGATCGAATATGCGCCAGCAATGTTGATTTGATTTAACGTCATGGAGGACACTCTGTTCCACATTTGGTAAAAAAGGGGAGGCTCAAGACCTGCATCTTCTGCAGTTTATTTTGAAATAGTAGCCTGTGACTGGAGTGCAGAAACCAGTAAAATCTGAATCCATGTATTGGAACCAAGAAGTAGGAGAATAGCAGTGTTATGTTGGGTTTAGACGCGGTAGGCCAGGGCAGTATAAGCCCCTCATCTCTTCTTCCTAGCTTCAGATAGTTTTATCTAATAGCCATTAATCATCTCATGATGGCCTCTTTTTCCCCCGGCTGTAGCTCCCGACATAGTATTAAAGATTATGAAAACATGTTCTTAAGATAATCAGGTGACCGCCCAGGTCACGTTATAGCATTTTTAAATTGACCAATCAGACACATTTAAATTGACCGATCAGATGCGTTTTAATCAACCAACCAGAAACCAAAGAAGTCATGTGATTTTTTAACCTGAACGCCGATAAAGATCACGTGATAATATTCCGTAACATGCCAAGAAACGACAGGTCCCATGTAAGGTTTACTTTGCTCACTTCGCGCGCAATAACTCACATCTTCCTCAATTTTCCTTATTTTCAATTACAGTTAACGTTAAATCCGCTCCAATTCTTTCTAAACACCAAGATGCCTCCCCTCATGAGAGATCAGCTGAACGCTGTTGTTTCTACCGTTGCTCGCCGCCTGGACATCATGAATGTAGACTACGCCATCATGGGCGGCGCTGCTGTTTGTCTACTTACAAACGATCCGTTAAGAACCACCGAAGACGTAGATCTAGTAATTCATGTGGACCACCGCAACATCACAGCAGGTGCGCTGACCTCGAGACTCATCACCTCCTTTCCCTCCAACTTCGCTCCAATCTCTCAATATGGTCACACCATTCCTGCGTACAAGCTCCAGTTGCCCGGTGGCCAGGTTATGCTCGTGGAGCTAGAGGTGTTTGACTATCAGAGCTGGCCCCAGAGGCCACAATACAACATTCCGGCCTCGACTCGTCAGTCAACCATCGTCGAAGGCTATCCGGTGAAGACTTTCGGCGCCGAGTGGGTCTTCCGCGAGAAGGTCCTATCCCAGCACCAGCGCGAAGGTAGCTACAAAGAGGGTATTGATATTCGCGATATCAACACCTTGATCCCATTCTTGACTCCAGGAAAGCCGGAGCTCAATTTCAACTCAGATAAGGGTTTGCAGGATGCTCTTGTCAATATTTTACAGAAAAGGCCGGATCTCAGAGCCGAACTCAAGGACTTGGTGAAGTGTACAGCGGTTTTTGGTAACTAGTAAGTGTCCAGGTTGTCCTCAACGATCCACAATTCTAACTCGCGGCAGACTAATTAACCTCGGCGCGAAGGAGGGGTTGTGAAGGAACGCTCTCTATGCAGAAAGGGACCGCTGTCGGCTTTCGTGGGCTGTCAAGAAGTGGGCACACAATAGGTAGAATAAAGGAGTTCATAAATGTTCTTTACACGACAGGGGCGCCTGACGCGTCGTTCTTCATTTCCTTGCCAGAGCCAAGTCGCTTTGAGATGCGGCGATCAATAGGCCCATTTTCCTTCTCATGAATTCGTCCAAATTTCGTGCTGTACCAAGTCACTGCTCTTTCATCATTGCAGTCGTCGAGAATGTCCGGGTTGAGTCCTAGATATCCCACCATCATAGATATCCATGATCTCAACATATCATTATAGAGCGTAATTTTCCAATAGCCGTTGGGGTCCCATTCCTCAGCGTCCACCACACCTTTCACGAGACTTTGCAGCAGTACTCGCTCAGATGGATACAGTGCGTTTCCATGTTCATCGTATCTTTTAGACTTTAGGCCCTGTTCAAAATCCAGTGAGCGGGTAGTGAGGTGAGCGAACGAGCTAGGTATCAGCACAACTTGCTCCTTGTGCTCGGCCAAATGATCTGGATAGTCAAAGGTCTTCGTCGCATCGTCAAGGCGTTTATAACCCTTACGTAACCTCGCTAGCAGAGCTTGGGGGTTAGGAACACCATCCAGGACCTCCTTTGGAGGGTTGCGATTCGTAACAGTAAGCTTGAACCCCGAATCTTGAAGCTTTTGCGTTGCGAGTTCATAATCTTCATCCTGTACCACGATCATATGCATCTAGTGAAAGGCAAATAGCACACTATTAGCAGGCAGGTAATCAAGTTCAAAGGCCTGTATGACTTACTCCAACCATGATCGGTACACCCAGGTAGTGTAACGCAAGCGGACCCCATGGAACAACTGGGACCGGATCAAGAACGCGTAGAAGGTCGGATATCACTTCGTGTGCGGCAGTTTGGCGCGGTCTTCTGAACATTTCGCGGGACGTCTAGGAAATATTATATTGTTGGGTTAGATAGTGTAAGGCCCTTGGTGCTCTTGAAAAGTGTTCTGCGATGTTGTTGAAAGAGTAAAGAGTGAATGAGTGCTGGAAGAGTCCAGGTGGGGGGCGCCAGTCATGTGATCTCCTTGTTCCGCTAAATAAGCGGGGATAAGCGGAAATAAGCTTTGGCAAGACCCTGCGGAAATCTAAACAATAGCATCCACTGCAACAGCGTATAGCAGCTACCTTATATGGAAAAATGCTTACCAAACCCAGTAGCCCTTCCTTTCATTGATTTACTGGCTATACCTGCTAGCTTCAGGTAAAGAGAATTACTAAAATAATTTATACTGGACGCTAACTTGAGATATATATATGCAACAGTATTACGCTGCACCAATGTTCTGGTAAACTACGGGATCATCAGTATATTATAGAGACCGAACCTAAATTGTGCAGTGTTTTTCAGTTTCCCATGCCTCTGGCACGATCAAGGCCCATTACGGCAGCGTTAGCTTAACGACGTCATCTCAGCAGCCCGCCAGCTTGCGTAATTTATAGAATCCATGTCCGACTCCAACGGTCAAACTATCTCGTTTGCGAATTCTAGTAACGCCGTGGTTGGCCTATACATCGGTCGGGAGATCCGCAAACAGAGCGCCGCAAAGATTATCCAAACTTTTATCGAAGCTGTTAGAAGCAACCCCTTCTCAGACCAGGTTGCCGCGCAAATATACCATGACAGTGGGGAGAGCCGACCAAATACGTGGGTTGTGGGCATCTATGCTGATCCACAGGGAGACATTGCGAGTCTTCAGGAGGCTGTCAGGGGTGGAGTGATGCTAAGTGCCTTACTGGCTTCGAGAGCAAAGAGATGTGGGCAGGTATGAAAATAGGCCTCCTTGAGGCAGCCCAAATAACACAGGCTACGACCCTTGAGTCGGGGCTGGAACAGTCTGGGGAAATCGAGAGGCGGGCTTCGGACCTGCATCGCTGCGCAGAGTGCAGAGCTATCCAAGTCGCCCCTGGGGATGGGTGTGCAAGCTTAGCCACACGATGCGGTGTTTCCCAAACCCAGTTGGCAAACTACAACAAAGCTGTACCTAGCTTTTGTGATACCCTGAAGCCTGACTAGTGGATTTGTTGCTCAGCTGGAAATTTGCCTGACTTTTCGCCCAAACCCAACCCTAACGGCTCCTGCGCAACCTATTCTACCCAGCCGGACGATATCTGTTTCAATATTGCGGAGACAGTTTATCTAACTGTCGATAAGATTGAAAGTCTGAATAAGAACACATGGGGTTGGGCCGGTTGCAAGAATCTTCAACCTGGCCAGAGGATCTGCTTGAGCACAGGAGAATCCCCCATGCCAGCCGCCATTTCGAACGCAGTTTGTGGTCCTCAAGTGCCCAATACTCCTCGCCCAACCAACGATACCCAACTTCAAGACCTGAATCTCTGCCCTCTCAACGTTCTGTTGCAATGTCTGGGGTCAGTGTGGCATGACTACCGATTTCTGCATTGAAAGAAAAGCCGATACTGGGGCGCCTGGGACTTCCACGCCAGGTGCCAATGGATGTATCTCCAACTGTGGTATGGACATTGTCAATAATGAACCTCCCGCAAGCTTCTCTCGCGTCGCAAATTTTGAGGCATGGAACACGGATCGAAAATGTCTCTATATGGATGTGGACAATATTGATACCGACCATTTCACCCATATCCATTTTGCCTTTGCAGAAATCACGCCTGATTTTCAAGTCAATAGTACCGGCGTGGAGGACCAATTCACCAAGATGAAGTCAATGTCAGGGATCAAGCGTATTATTTCTTTCAGAGGATGGGCTTTCTCTGTTGAGCGGCCTACATACACGATCTTCCGAGAGGGGGTAACGCCCGCGAACCGGTTAGCATTCGCCAATAATGTTGTCAGCTTCATCATTGAACACGGTCTTGAAGGAGTAGACTTTGATTGGGAATACCCTGCTGCTCCTGACCTCCCTAATATACCACCTGGCATAATTGAAGAAGGGAAGAATTACTTGGAGTTTCTGAAGCTTATCAAAAGACGCTTACCGACCAAATCTGTTTCCATTGCTGCTCCGGCCTCCTACTGGTATCTGAAAGGTTATCCTATTAAGGAGATTGGCAAGGTTGTTGATTACATTATTTACGTGACCTACGACCTCCATGGGCAAAGGGATTATGGGAACAAGTGGTCCAGCGAGGGCTGCCCCGAGGGGAACTGCCTCCGGTCCCATGTCAATATTACGGAGACACACAGCGCATTGGCAATGATTACCAAAGCCGGTGTTTCATCGAAGAAGGTGTTTTGCGGAATTGCCAGTTACGGACGGAGCTTCAAGATGGCCCGTGAGGGCTGCACAGGGCCCAGGTGCCATTTCACTGGAAGCAACCAGCTATCGGATGCGGCGGCAGGAATATGCACATCCACCAGTGGCTACATTGCGGCTGCTGAAATCCGAGAGATCATCGACTTCGGCAAAGATCCCGAGTACACCAACGTTACAACCGAGACCTGGCATGATGGGGCCTCAAACTCGGATATCCTAGTGTACAATGGCCTTGAGTGGGTTGCCTGGATGTCCGACGCGACCAAACGCAGCCGTTCAGACTGGTATGAGGAACTCGGCTTTGGCGGCACTTCAGACTGGGCGGTTGATCTGGACAGGTATGGTGGGAATGGTGTCTCGCAGGACGGTGAAGATGGGGACGACTCGCCCTACGAGCCCTGTGAGGTCGACACTCCCTATGAAAGTCTGGAGGATATGGAGTCCGCACTAGATAGCATTCCACGACATTGTAGGAATGTCTATATATCAGGGGTGCTTGAGAAAATGCTCAATGCGGCGATTACCAAGTACAACGATGTGAACAACGGATACGACGGCAAGTTTCAATCCTACGCCAAGTATATGAAGAAGACAGCACCAGATCAGCTTGATACCTTCATGAGCTGGATAAAGGGCCCCGGGCAAGCGTACTTTGACTGTGACTTGGTAGACTTGTCAGCCGCATTTGATAGGTATACGGGCAAATGTCCTGTTCCCGATCACGGCTGGGTGATGTGGAACAATCGCTGGGAGCTCGAGTATATATTGACAGACGAGGAAGGGTTCTACGGCGCATTACTCGACGAGACAGGCCTCGACCAGTCCGCTATCGAGTTTGGCGATAAAAAAGAAGAAAACCGATGTTTCTCGGAGCCCGGGGTCATTTGCGGCTCGTTCAGCCTCGAAATCACCAACTCGCCCTTGGTCAAGGAGGACTTTGAACCGCCAAACCCTAAGGATATTGTTGAAAGGGCGCTTGAGAATGTGCCGGAACTACGCACCGAGCTCATCATCACATCTCTGCAAATGGCCGTGGGTCGCTGGGAAGGCAGTGATGATGACATTTTGCAAGTTCTCTCTATGCCGATATTCATGATTATCCAGGCTGTCGAGGCGATGGAGGATGCCAAGGATATTGGCGAGGATATTGAAGAACAAGAGCAGAGATCTCTGATTCTTGAGATAATCTCCGCTATCTTATTTTTCGTCCCGCTCGTCGGCCAGACGGTGGCGGTGGCGGCGATTATGGCGAGGCTCGCTCGTATGATTGCGATAGCTGGCGCCTTAAGTGATGTAGGACTAGCACTGGTTGGTATCATCGATGATCCAGAGATGGCACCTCTGGCGATCCTAGGGATGTTGTCCACGGGTAAGCTGCGGTCGCCTAAGGCGTACCAAGATGCGGCGAAGGCGCGGCGGTCCATGAGTGCTGAGAACCTGGGGAAGCTGAGGGATGTGGTTAAGAAGCATGACGATGTGCTGCAGAATATTCTCAAGACATGCGCCAAATGAAGTACAGCAGCAAGCCTTCTTTCCTGAGAGAGGGGGGAATGCGTTTCTTCTTCTTCTCGAGACCTTGGTTGACAAGAACAAGGCCTTTTCATCATCAAGGACTGCCAAAAGAGGATGACTATCGAGAACTCGTCGAGACAGCAAGTCAGCCTGGCAATGGCTTCGATGTCAATGTCGTGTAAAGTTTAATTCTACTGCAAATTTATTTGTCGTCGGCGTTTAGCGGTAGCCCTATTATCACTAGGGAAGGGGTTGAGGCTAGGGCTTCTACTGTACAGCACTATAACAGAGGTAAGTATAGGAATGCTATAATTTAGGCCTGGATGAAGATGGACACATTATGACAGTTGAGCAGGAGGGTAGGGTCTTTACGACTTTTATAGAATTGCACTGGATATGGGATTTCAAGGTTAAGGTGACCTGGGCGACTAATGAATGGATCAGAAGCTTGCCTTCTTGTGCACCATTTTGTTATTAGTTTGGATAGTTTGTGTGTTTTTTTAAGAGCTGTGAGTGTGCAGTACATGATGCTATTGTCGCTTTTGATATAGCTTTAGGCATTGGACACATTGGCCACATCTATTCAAACACCAGCCCAACCCTCCATCTCTACCAACCTTGACGGGTTCGGAGGGAGCTTTAGGTTTTTTGTATGACAGTATACTTGATACCTCTATCTATATAGATAATACCTCGGTGTCGAGAAGTGACTTGACAGAGGTAGTAAAAATTCGGCTTTGCAAGAACAAATCATGGATTTCTAGAGGTGGAGACTCGATGAGGACGTATGGCTCCTCTGATCTAAGCATGAAAAACATATGTGACTGGGGCTACTAGACTGGCGCCTTTTTCCGCTCTTGGAAGCCTCCTCTTCGCAGTCAATGCCTCAAAGATGAAGTGAAGCCCTGGAGATATTTGCAGGAGTTGTACAACAGGTCGTGGACAGGTAAAAGTGAACTTGTAACGCAGAGCCAAGTTCGCAGGCAACACAGTTGCCATCATCCAGAGCAACCGGGGTACGGAGTAAAGGACAAAGAACCATCCGATGCGGGCGGAGAAATGGCCATACAACTCCTGGTCAACTTCCAATGAGCAGAAACAGCCTTCGCAGACCAATGCGGTCGATTCTTAAAATAGAAGAATGTTTGAACGGTGGCCAGGACATATTGGACTGAAAACTGAGTGTGATAGATGTAAAACGCCAGAAGTTCAGCGCCTCTGATAAGCCCAAGGCTGGTTATTGGAATTTTGTGTAGGGTGATAATCAGAGCCGCTTCTGTATACCCAGCCAGCCACATCGTGTTGATATAGGCCCGTATCTGATTTTGTCGACCATCCATGCATCAGCGGAATAGACAGGGTTCCAATGATTAACTCCCATATGCTTAATGGTAATCCTGACCCAAATTAGCGACAGGTGAACCAGTTAAGGGTCCCACGATATCCTCGTCGAAGTGGATCCTAGGGCTCCATCAGATAGGATTACTTCCCAATTAAGCATAGGTATCTTCGGATCCCCATATTTGCGTTGATCGACGATGTTAAGAGAGGAGATCACCCGCTAGCCACTGTGCAGATTCTAGCCATATGGTACCTAGTCCAGTGGGGGGTGCAGAGCGATCAACTGGTTTTAGCGGGGGAATAGGCATAGCTTTAGCTGCATGGTGATGTGTTTGCGGGGTCCGGACAATCTTGGTTAGCGTCTGCCGTCAAGCGTTTTCCTTCGCAGGACATGAATCTTCGGAGTTGAGGTTTGTTCGTGTCAATTTTGCTTTTACGGAGGAAGAAACCGGAGTAGGAGACGGAGTAATCATGCATGCCCTTCACTAACCGCCACGGGCTCAACTATAAGTTTGGCATTGTTCTCAATGAACCTCGAACATTTTCAAGCCATCAATTGGTTTTGGTTCTCTTGTATACTTTATTACATTTTCTTCCTCGTTGACCCAATTTCAGTTGCTGTACTCCACTGGTTTTTGATCAAGGCAGCATACCACCATGGCTTCAGAACCCGTGCGCCCAGTGTTCTCGCTCGTCAACCATGACGGGCAGACCATCACAAACGCAGACATTCATGGAAAATACTCTCTCCTATTTTTCGGATTCACCAACTGCGCCGTTGTATGCCCCCGCGCCCTCAAGCGCCTATCCGACGTCCTGGATGGCCTTGGACCGGCCGCTGACAGGGTCAACGTCTTTTACGTTTCCGTTGACCCGCGTCGCGACACTCCTGGTGTTATGAAGAACTTCATTACAAAGAGGTTCCCCAAATTCACCGGCCTGACCGGAACCAAGGAGCAGATTGACTCTGCGCGCAAGGAATTCCATGTCTTTGCAAAGGCGAAGCATGACGAGAACGCCCTTGGGGGTTACGTTGTGCCTCACACGGCCATAACCTACCTCCTGGACATGGAGGGCTACGTCATCGACCACTTCAACGATGTCCTCAACGCAAAGGCCGTTACCGCACGAGTCCTGAAACACATCAACAGTGGCCCTGACGCTCCGTCCGACGGTACGGAAGAGAAGCCACCCAGTGCCGACGGCTACGTTTACGAGCAGGAGAGCCTCCAGAAGCTAGATCCCAAGCTGGTTGCGTCAATCCGACACATCGGGAACATTGCACGTCAATTGAAGGGTGACTGGTCTAACATGATGGGCGCGCCGGACCTCAACGACGGTTTCGGTGCTTACCGGTACCAGATCGCGTTCATGTACTATGCGCTGACCCTCGCTCATTTCCATCGTCTCCCGGCTGCGCCTGGATACTTTAAGAACACTATGGAGCGTATGATTCAGAAGATGATCGAGCCCGATGTCTGGTTCTACTGGCACGATGCCAGTGTGGGCGGAGGATTTCTGCACACACCCATCGGGGAAATGACCTATGATCCGATCAAGACCGATAATATCATGTACTCGGCCTATATTCAGACCATGTCGGCTATGTACAACAGTTTGTTTGACGATGCTCGGTACCAGAAGCCCGGCGCGCTGACTATGGAGTACGATACCTTCCTCTTCGGACCGGCTGATGGGTACAAGTTTGAGTACGATCAGAACTCGATCAATGAGCGAGTTTACTGGAACATGGTTGAGGGCGGATATCTCGGCGTTGCGTGTGAGCCCTGGTGCATTTACCAGGTCTGCAACCAGGTTCCGATCCTTGGATTCCGTCTTAATGACGCCTTGAAGGAAGATAGTAACGTCGCTGGAGAGGTGACTGAGGGATATGTGAAGGCGTGGGAAGAGGCCGGTGGCATTATCAGCGAACAAGGTCTTTTCAACACGTTCTACGCGAAACACATCAACCAGACGATTGTCGTTCCCGGTGCCAGCGGCGAGGCGTGGACTGGCTTTATGATGAACGCTTGGAACCACGACTTGGTCCAGAAGAACTACAACGAGCGGCTTGAGTCGCTCCTCTTCCCGAAAGAAGACGGTTCCCTGTCCGTGAACGTCGGCCCCATCAATGAGATGCCGAAGAACCAGATGTATCTCGCCTCTGGGGGTGTTTTTGGCTGGATCGCGGCGTGGGCCGCCGAGATGGGAGACGAAGAGACGACAACCCGGTTGCTGGATTTCGCCGACAAACACTTCAACCCTCGAATCCAGAACGGCGGTCTGATGTACCCCCGTAATGACACCGTATTTGACGACCAGGGCAACTTCATCATGGTGTCTCCGATCCTGTCCAATGCCATCATGCCACTTACGCGGTTGAATGTCCGCCACGGCTTGAAGCGGCTTTACGAGAACCCCTGGGGTGCGAAGAACCGCGGTCACTACGAGGAGCCTGCCCTTGTCGACGTGGACTTCGATGTTGACGTCTACCGTGCTGTGTATATCCCAGAAACCCGCACACTGCTGTTTGACCTTGCGGTCTTCGAAGTCGGTCGCCAGGGCTCTGTTGCATTGGGCCGGGTTTTCGGTCGGGGTAACTGGACACTTACGCGTGATGGGCACGAAATCGCACGTGGAACCAACGAAGGTATTGGGAAGAACGACCGTTTCCAGTCTGTTCGCCGCGGAGCAAAGAGCACACCGAGTCCTTTGGGTTGGGCCTTCATCGGGAAGGGTCCTTCGGGTGTGAAGCAGGATGGCGACTTGCTGCGCCTGTCCGTTCTTAGTACGAAGGTAGCATCCTATGAGTTGAAATGGGAGAATTAAGGATGGGATATTACATTCACCCTCAGTGGACGGCTTTCGGCGACGCGTTGTGTTTGATTTTTTGAGGTTTTAATGTCGCGATGAGAATGATGCAGATGAATAGTTTCACTTGTTCTAGTATCATCTATCCTTTGTTAATAGCACAAAATACTACGGAATTTATAGGAATTTGTAAGAGAATGGCCATCCCTACTGTACATATACTACTACGATAAGTACGTCCAACCCGCTCTTCGAATACATGCAAGTACCTTCGGCTCTTCAGGAACGAGATAAGTGCAGATATCATTGAGTTTCCACCTCCTCCTACAACTAGAGTCCGTTTCCGGCGTATTGAGTGGGAGTCATAAGATAGTGGCGCCGTCATCCAGCAGCATCATCCGCCTCGAGCAGTGTCACAAGTTAATAGCTTGCAGTGACTGGGAGAATGTGAGATGCTTTCTCAGCCAAAAAGGGCTAACCCTCCTTCAAACCCTGAGCTTAATTCCCGGTTATTATTGCTGTCAGACACATGATCCTGACTCTCTACTGTAAGTTAAAAGGTTGGTTGGAAAATTAACTTTGCTTGTGAATATTCGAATTTCTACCTCTTTCCCACTCCTGCTATTCTCAAATTACCATGGCCCATCAAGCCCATGCCATCCGCTGGGGTGCTCTAACTGACAACCTAAGGTGCCAAACCGGGGGTCTGTACAAGGACAGACCATCCGACATCCTCTTTCGCTTCCAACCCAACTAAGGAAGGGACATTGAGTACTTTGCCGAGTCGTTTGCTCGCAACCTCAAGAGCCATACACTAAGCAAGCGTCGGAAGTACCCTCAGAAATATGAACCACCCAAACCTGAGGACTTGCTAGTTGATTATGACGTGGCCAAGAGGATCAACCTCACAGTGTACAGGTGGCGGAGAGTATACCGTTACAGCACACAGCTTGACGTAGATTGGTCAGACGGACTCTGCGCTCACCAGAGCGATATCAGTGGTCTAGACTCCGGGTACCCGAGATGCAGATCCCGGTGGGATGGTGGGTATGTATTACTGCTCAAAGAACGCAAAACATCTGCGATTCTGCGCAGATATATGGCCCACGAGTGCTATCAGTTCTATTGTGCCAACGGAGGGGCTTTCCTTAACATGGAGCTAGTCAAGACGCTTCTTCTATATGGAGAAATAGACCCAGTCTTGCGAATTTGCTCCCACCAAGAGGTGGACTACGGGCAGTGGAAACACATGAAAGAATGCTGGGACACAGGTATTCAAGTTGGATGGAGTTTTACTCTTCAAGCCAGCCTTGGATGCATATATCACACTGAATATCATCTATTGCTTTCCTGAGCTGTGAGACCCTCGATCCGGATGTCAACGACAATGGAAACTCACTGCCCATGAATTCCTAGAAATAGCAGAGTACCGAAATACCGGACCATATCAACGAATATTAAGGCTATATACCGAACCAGCCCCATCCGTAATTGCAGCATACCCACACCAGGCACTCTTTGGCATTCCTAAAGACCATTTTGCAGATCATTCATTTGACATGAACCTGGTCTTGGAATGGGCCCCTGTGGTGAAAGCCTTTAACATTAAATACAGCACAGGGAAACGAGCCGAACCCAAGTGCGATTAGTTCCTGTTCGGCAAACCCCGATTTGATCTGTTTCTCAACTGCAAGAACGCTATCCCGCTTCTCCTATCGGCACCCGATGTTGACCAGATCTTCGCCACTCTCTATACTAAGCTACTGCCGGAGCTCGTCTTATCAATCCTGGAGATAACCGAATATAACACTGCCAAACGTCGACTTCATCTTGCCAATGACCCACTCCATCCGGAATTTCTGTAAGAAGGATTTTGTTCGCCCTCGTCAATACATATATCACTTTCTGGATGTGAATGGGCGAGAAACTTTTGCATACCTTTGTCCCCATTCATGATCTTGAATCACAATGACGAGTTAAATATCAATGTGGATATCATTGCGGGTTTCGCACAGCCGATCGAGATATAACAATAGAGTAGAGCTGAAACTTGCAGAGACCGGTTACATGCCGTACAAAGTAACTCTCCTCCCTGCCGAAGGAGTGTCGAACTTCCGAGACCTGGGCAGCTACCACTTCTCCCCGGCATCCAACAGAGAGGACGAGGGCATATATTCCAGTCCGTGGACAGGACTTGATAAATCAGCTGTGTATATTGATTTGACGCTTTCGAATACAAACATAAGCCTTCAACGCTTCAGCAAGCTATATAAACAAATGTGGGAAATAGTACCACAGCTATATAAAAATCATAAATACATATATGTATGTAGGGTCTCGCACAGAGCGAAGTAAAAACGTTCATCCCTCATAAACGAGCACCCCGTCGGTGAAACTCCGCTTGACATCTTCGGCCCTTTCCTCCTCGTCGCGTGCCTTGAGGTCGAATCTTTCTTTCTCTGTTTGGGCTTAAGGATCAGCAATTGTAAATAGTAGGTACAGGACAGACAGTGGGTGTGTATGTGGTAGTCTCGGTCTTGGTCTCGGTAACAGTAACAGAAATAGGGACGGGAACAGTAGTAGTAACAGTTATGGGCGTACCGGTTGAAGTCTTAGACTCGGTGTTGGTGCTAGAGCGGACAGTCGTGGCGGAGTCTGTTTTGGCAGCGGGTGTTTCTGTTGTTGGTTGAGTTGACGCGTTAGTTGGGGCTGGGCATGCAGTTGGGGATGAAGTTGGGCTCACGGATGAAAAGAGAGTCGTGGGTGGGGTTTGAGCGCGCGGCATACCGGATGTCTCAGCAGCAGTAGTAGAAGTAGAAGTAGAATCTGCGGCAGGTGTAGCCTTGGAACCACCGACAGCATAAACCTGGGGACCAGGAACTTCATACTTGGCATTTCTCGCCAAACCCCAGATGTTCACCTTGAGACCGGGCTCGCTTCCCGTGTACAGCTGCATCCCTGGAGTACCCTGGGGTGTCGAACTTCCACCGCCCGTAACCTTGAGGTTCACACACTGCGGGTACGGCTGCGGAGTTCCGGTGCTATGTAGCGCAATGATCTCATGGCGCAAGACGTAGTTACCGGCTTTGATGTCCGAAGGGATCGTAATATCCCAGCTATTACCTTGTTGGTTCAGCTTCTCGGAGCCCCAAGTGTCGCTATCCAGACCGTCCTGGTCAATCTTGAAAAACTTGAGGGTAGTCTTGTCGACGTTGCTGCAGTCTCTAGTGCAGCTTGCGAGATAATCAATGACAGGACCCTTGTGGTCAGTGGGCCACTGGTTCCAGGTAACGGTTACCGTTCCACCGGCGGGAACTTCAGCAGAGAGAGCACCGGGCGCGGCGCCTTTGTGGCAGATGATGTCGGGGGAATGGACATTCTCGACGTAACCCTGGTTTGTGGCGGTCGTGGACCAGGAGATGAGCTGGGGGGGAGGAGCCGCATAGGGCGCGGTGTTCGTGTCATAGCCGGGGTAGTCTTTACCCGCTACGTTAATCTTGGAGACGAAGCCATGGGCAGCAGCAGTGCTGACTGTGACTAAGCAAACAGTGAATTGGATAATCTTCATGACGAAGCAGAGTGGATTGGATTGAATTGATTAAATGATGCGCGACGACCAGCGTGCCAAGGTTCAATGAATGTTAAAGAAGGAACGGAAAGTCGAAACCGACCAGTAAATGAGAAATGAAATACGACAATTTCGGTCTTGGTGAAGGGAGAGCACAATTCTGGGGAGGGTGAAGGCCATATATATATACAAGCCGAGTCTTTGTAGATGCCGGGAGTATGAGCCATTGTGATCGCTACAGAGGCAGACAAAGCATCTACGCGCCGCGCGACAGAGATGAAACACCACTACAGTTATCAGCAAGGGAATGAATCTTTGATTGCATTGCACCTTCTATCACAGCTTCCAAGTGGTTGTTGTCAGAAACGTGTCTGGAGTCTCGACCGTTGACAAGAATCGGACCCTGGCAGTTAGGGCTTGCGGCTGACTCCAAGGGACCACTCATCGCACAAACCCCGACCCGCTCCAGCGCCTACGTGCAGAGCTTCGTAACTTAGTGCGTCTATGCTGACCTTATAAAGGATGGAACATCAAGATTGGGCAATTGATTTCTTGGACGGGAAGCCCATGCCGATTGTAGCGGACCAGCTCTCTCCTCTCCGATCCTTTGGATGTGTTGGCTTCGCTGGATTGGCCGATGGCTGCATATCTACGGCGCGTAAAAAACGTACTTTTCATGAAGAGAACGAGTTCTCACATACCGATTGATCAACACAATTCCAGTGAAAGAACCGATAGACTCAATAAACGGTTCCGCAAGTCCACTCCAAGTTAACAGGATTCCTCCGCCGAGTACATGAGGCACAGCGCTTCAATTGACGAATCACGGAGGGAAAAACGTACGTACGAACATACCTCCAAGTGGACAAGTATACCTAGGTATCCATGCTCTCCGTTCCATTCCCTTGGAAACCCCCCGTACTCATTTCCCCAATTGTTGGCATGCATACGAGACATCAAAGATCTGGATCTCGGTACCGATCATCTCCATTGCGGCACGTAGCCATCATAGCTAAACTCATTGCCATCCTCGCCCATTGACCACAGGCTTGCTCCGCGGAAGGTCTCTTCCATGGGCAATTGAGATGGCTCTGGCACATGCCTCTGCTAGCCTTTTCGGCGTCTGTAGCTCTTGTCAATCTTGTTCCCCCCCGAGTTTGCTGCCCCCTAGAAACCCACGCCAGCTGTGCGTTTTTAGAAGAGACCCATTGTGTGATTTTCGCTCCGTGAAATAGTAATCTCGGTCCGATAAGCCGCCAGATCAACTGTGGGATGCCAGACAGGAACGTGATTAAAAACATTGATTATCTCTCGTTTGGATCTCCTGATCGACCCACCTAGATCGGAACTAATATCGATCTTGACATTGTGGCCACCAGTTCGGATTCCATACCGAGCTTGGTCCCCAGTCAGACCTTAACGCCCTCCACCTCGAAAATCACAGAAGGTGAAAACTAAAAACCAGCTGGAGCTTTGGAGGAGCTTAACGACATACAGTGTAAATGGTCAAGACAACTGGCGGTCAAAGCTGGCCAACTAGAAGTTCTGCTTGATCGACGCAGAGGACAAAGCAAATATGCAAGTGGACTAGATCGTCCCACGTAGATCAGGGATCGCCGGGATTTCTCTTGTTGATAGGCTTCACGCAGGAGAGCGTGGCAGGCCCAGCTGCTTTTGGGAGCCTCGGCTGATTCTTGTGTGACATGAAATCTTATCCCTTGCCTCACGGTTTAATTAATCGACACCAGTGTCGGATTTCTTCCCTGTCCATCTAAGCTAAGATACCAGGGCAAATCCGCCCGCCTCCAAAAGGACGCGACTATTCCTCGGAAGCTGTAAAGCATCTGTGCGCCACCTACTACGATAATTTACAATGGCACCGTTTCGTTTCATAGGCCTCCTCTCCCTCCTGTCCACCCCCACCTTGGGCAAGAGAAGGCCTCCTCTCAGCGAATTCTTCAACCTCACAACATTCCCCAACGAACAAACGGCGAACGTATCACAGTATCTAAACGAAGCCGCTGCCTTGGCCACCGACAGCGCCATCCACCAGTATTTCCAAGACCAATGCATCGTGCAACAGCTCTACCCACGCTTACTTGAGGTTGCCTCAGGCTTCGTGCAGCCCTTTGCAGCATTCGAAAATTTCTACTTTATCGGTGAAAGCGCCGTGTCGTCATGGGCGTACAACACCACCGAAGGCGTTGTCGTGATTGATTCTCTTGATCGCCAGGATGAGGTCGAGACTATCTTACTTCCCGGTCTTGCGGCATTCGGGCTGCGAGGGGAGGATATTAAACATCTGATTATCACGCATGAGCATGATGACCATTACGGTGGAGCGAGGTATATTCAGGATACGTTCAAACCAGCGGTGTACGCGTCGGAACGAGCATGGCAAGCTCTGGAGGCACTCGGCCCAGATGCTACCCCACCAGTTCCTACTAGGGACAGAGTCCTAGGGGATGGCGATGATCTTACAGTGGGAGGTGTGACGTTCCATATTGTCGCCACGCCCGGCCATACACCTGGTACATTATCGCTCATCTTCCCCGTTGTTGATAGTGGACAGCCCCATGTTGCTGGTTTATCTGGTGGTACTGGGACTCCGACCGATGCGCCTTCGCGCGAGGATAAGGTTAGATCGCAGTATCGGTTTGGAGAGATATCAAGGGACCGCGGGGTTGATGTGCTTATTTCGAACCATCAGGTTGCGGATCACGCCTTGTGGCATGCTGATATGTTGGCCCATCGTGTCTCTGGGGCTCCGAATCCGTTTGTGATTGGGGTGGACAATTTTGAGAAGTATATGAAAATTAATGCGATTTCTAGCAAGCTAATTGCTGCCCGTGAGGGGCAGAATTTGCAGGTTTGATTGTCATTGTCTAGGCTGTTTTTGTTTCTGCAGTGTCTCCAAGGGACTTTGTTTATATGCACTGCTCCAGTTGAATGTCCCTGACCAAAGAGTATAATAACGGATGATATCTCGACGGCTAGATTCATGTTTGTCTGAGGAAAAGCAGCAATACCAAGTATCGCCACTACCCAGAGCCAAGCAATTTCTCCCTCAAGATCCTATCCATCTCGTACAAATAACTCGTAATCTTGACCGGCTCCTGATACGAATCATTGAAATTGTACACCAGCCGGAGCTGGTCATCGAACGTATACAGGTGAAGAATATCCATCCCCAGCACAATATCAACGCTAATTTTATAGTCCTTCACCACCACGGTACTACCATACTGACGCTGCAAATGATTTTCCACAATCCCCAAACTGCTCACCAAGGCATCTGAGGGAATAGGAGCCGCTTGGTATTCAGGCTACTTGATCACATTGGTCTCTAGCTATCAGGATTGGTTCTGAAAGATGTTTTGTAGTAGTCATTGAGTGATTGTGCCAGCTGTGAGAAGGATGCTGGTAGATCGATCTTAAATGGTAGGACTGTGTAGTAGACCAGAACGGAAGCGTCGCTAAAGGGTGGCGGGATGTAGGGGCGAAGATTGAAGTCAGCTACTGGCGTGTATAGCGACGTATTGGATTCTGGATCCGCGTGCATCATGAGCATGCGGATGTATACGGCGTGAATTGCGGACGTGACGCCGATCCGCTTTGCCTTGCATCCATTGATGAATGCCGCTGTGGTCTCTCGTGAGAGGCGATGCTCGATATTTTGACACTGTCCAGCGGGAGTCTTCCCAACGGCTAAAACTATGCCGATGCCCGGTAGTCTGTTGATATATTCCATGAAAAGCTCAGTGGTCCTTTCGCTTTGCTCTAGCGTCGGGGGCGCAGTGCACCCAAGGACCTCTTCTAGGGCAGGGCTAGTTATATGTTCTTTTGGGTTGACGACCGCGTTAAGGTACTTGTGCCACCATGACACAAGGCCAATACCGTCAATGGTCGAGTGATGGGCGAAGAGGACAAGCTCAATGGTTCGTGTAGCGGTCGACATAGCATAGACGCGACGGTTTCGATATACCTTTGACACCTCGACAATTGATTTCCCGCCCTAGCAGTTAACCCGGTATCTGGCAAAAATAAAATTCTGCTCAAAAATAATGAAATTCTCCACGAGATAATGGAAGCGAGAGAATTAAGGCAAGGATAATAGACCTACACCAGCGTGCCCTTTCGGGGGAGATATAGAGCTGGTGCACCACACTAATCCAAGCGACACTGCAGGGATGTAACATCTCGTTGAACTTTTGTACTGCACGTAGAAGCATTAACTAGTAATGAAAGCCAAGATTCGAAAGGCGAGTCAATACTATGACAAATCCGTTCCTTTCCCTAGCCTTATGTAGCTGGCAGGTATCCCGGATATACAGGATCCGCCCCGGGTTCTGAAAGCAGAACCAGGAATTCCCCACCAACCCGTAGCCACGAACTCATGGTGGTCACAGGGAGAGATGGGCGGTTATTCAGAAACACCGAGTCGTTTAAACGTGAGAAAGGCTCTCCTACCGTAAAGGCAGATGCAATGATGAAATGTTATGGAGCCGCGATCTCAGACTCTGAAGCTTCTGAACGGCCAGTCTCTTTTAGACTGGAGCATCATTAACAGTAAATCCTAGAGTTCTGCCTATTGTCAAGTCCAGTTTGAAGCTCGGACATTGTCGCAATCCTTGGCCGTTAAAGGGGCTATCAAGTTACTCCGAACTCCATGTAGATCTGTTGATATAAAATCATGAGTGGCATCCAAAATCTCTGCCTCATCAAATCTCGGCTTTTTACCTTCCCTGACAGTTCAAACATTTTCCTGACATAAAATCGCAATCACGATGCGCTTTACTCTCCTTTCCACGGTCTTCGCCATTAGCCTGGTCGCACCCTCTGCTGCCCAGTCCCAAGGCTGGATCGTACCTCCAGCTGGTGAGACAGGGAAAGTTACAGATCCTTCAAGAATATATTGTATTATCGACAATGGTACACTGGAAATTCCTTCTCCCGATTCGGAATGCACAACCTTCACCTCAAACGGTAACGGTGGTCTTGAGGCACCAGGCGGCTGGCTCCAGGTGAATGATCAATCTCACGAGGTGGAGATTGTTGCTGGTGACGCACCAGAGTTCCGCTGGCAAGGACATGCAAGACTCGACGGAGTATGTTCGTTCCTCTAGAATACTAAGATCACGCTAACTCAAGTAACTAGTCGCCCGCGGAAGGCCTTTCTTATTTCACCGCGACGGATGAACGGCCTCTATATGGGCCTATTTGGAATCATGTACCGGACAGCAACCACGTTGCGGAGTTCACTGGGAGCGGCTCCGAGGCTCCTGTTGTCCTTAGCTTCGTGACACTCTCATTGTGAAGCGGACTACCCGAGCGACCACGGTGGCAATTACAAGATATTAATACAAGAGATTGATCCTGGAAGGGGATGAGTTGACGGGGTGGGATATCGAGGTGTTACAGGATGTTAAATACCTCGTCAGATAGATAAACCCAATGAAGCTGCAGAGATTTAGCGTATATGCGTATCGTCTAGCACCCATCCATAGACGAGCTCGAAAAGTTACCTCCGGTATTCTATGCAGTACTGCTCTTGGTTCACGACGTAAGTCATCAAAGGTTGGGTTTTCTTTTCTCCCATATTATACAACCGAAACGTTTTCTTAACCCCTAGGGGTGTAAGCAGATCACCCGTTGCCAGTAGTTCTGTGGCCCTGGATATGCGCTGGTTTCACGCACATGGGCGATTCGCGAATCCCACCAACGTAAACTGGTTGGCCATCCCTGCCTTGCTTTCCCGACAGCATGAAATTCAAGTATCCCGGGAACGTTTCGCACACCCCACGTGCCGCAATAGTTATGTTGATCTCTTCCTTCGCGGATGAATAAACCGTGCGTTTGTCCTCGACGTAATACTCTTACGTAACTACTGACTTGTCGGTGAAGGGTCTGCGATTTGCATTTTCGGTCTCTCAGCTTGCCTACTGGGCTGGACCGGATACTAAGTACCGAAACCCTAAACGCCGAAGTAGAAATGTCGGATATATATATATCGAGACGCTAGACCGCTACACCAAAAGCCCTGCAAGGCTGGTGGCTAGCCAGCTGACTCCAACAATATATATGCTTTAAATGCTTTCGCGACAATCTCGGTTTGTTTCCCAGTACGGTTTAGATGAAGCAGAGTACATTTCTGCATCAAAGACTTTACAAGAGGCCTACTAGATTTGTGAAAACGGGAATGAATTTGATTAGTCAATGAATTAGCTGCATGACAATAAATGGCTATTGACCGTGCGACCTCCCACATGGAGACCAGCAGTCAGAACATTTATATCTGATACAACTACGCGCATGATACATTCTTTTCCAAAGTCCCTGGCACAACCTGAACTTTACCAGTATACTATATTAGGGATAGTAGGTGTTAGCTATGACTACCCCTTGTGAAATGAATCAATCTTCCGCAGCACGTCTCGCACTCTGTCCTCGATATCTCTGCATGAGCTCTCTGCGTGCTCTAAAAGCGTACCGCGTTCTTGGCCATATGAACCTCAAGTGGGTCGGCGACTTGAAACAACCTTTTGTAAAATTCACGTAGATCTATCTTTGTCCTCGCATCTAGCTGTGGCGTGAAACCGTACTCCTGAGCAGCTGCTTTGACCTCAGGAAAGGGCCCTAATGGTGCATTGGCCTCCAAAGCCAGGAGGTGTTTAAGCCTCTATATAGTGATGCTCGAAATCGGTCTGACCTTCAAATACTTGTCGATTGTTTGTCGGCCCCACTGCTAGAAACTTGGTATGAGTAGTTTATTCAGCTGTTTTTAATTCCCTGTACTGTACCGTAATTATGCAAGCTTTATTAGTTTGTGAATGTGAATTTTGTCACGTGGTCAACCCCAGAATAGCGAGGATAACTAAGACCGCCACGTGACAGCCCAGCCCCTGCAAAACAGTCAAACAAAAACGTCCGCTTGAGCAAGTCAATCTTACAGGACGCGGAGCTGTTTACCCCACTTCCTGCCCAAGCTTGCTAGACAGTTCATGTGCGGACTCTTTGACCTGAAGATACTAAGCGTTTACCTTATCTTGACTTTCATCCCAAGGTTTTCCGTGCCGATGATGGCTTCCCTCGCGCTTGATGACTACACAGCCGCGTGGATCTGTGCCTTGCCCATCGAGGCGGCAGCGGCCCGCGCCATGCTAGATCAGACCCACCCATTACTTCCAGGAATCACGGATCCAAACGCCTACGAATTTGGCGAGCTGAACGGTCATTATATCGTCATCGTCCTTCTACCACTTGGTGTGTATGGAAACGTGGCTGCCGCGACCGCCGTAACTGCTATGATATCGACCTTTCCTCGGCTTCGGTTCGGAATAATGGTGGGAATCGGAGGCGGGGTCCCTGGAGAACAAAACGACATTCGATTAGGGGATGTGGTAGTCAGCAAGCCAGGTGTAAAACACAGCGGCGTCATTCAGTATGCCTATGGCAAGACAGTTCCAGGTGGGTTCGAGCAAACGGGGACCTTGAATAAACCGCCACCAATCCTTTTGAAGAATATGGGTAAACTCCAGGCGAAACATATGGGAAGCAAGAATGTTTTGCAAATAGTGCAGCAAGTACTTGAAGGAGACCCTGACTCTAAAGAACTTTTTTCTCCCCCAGAATGCGACTCTGACTACCTCTTTCATTCCTCCTATCATCATGCCGGCAAGGACAATGACTGTGAACAGTGCGATAAGCAGCAATTAGTCCCTCGAAAACCGCGTGAAACCAGAGCACCTCAGATTCATTTTGGACTTATTGCATCCGCAGACCAGGTGATAAAAGACTCAGAAACACGAGACCGCCTCGCTCAAGAATATGGAATACTCTGTTTTGAGATGGAAGCAGCAGGTCTAATGGACAACCTTCAAACTCTTGTGATCCGAGGAATATGCGATTATTGCGATTCCCACAAGCAAAAACAGTGGCAGGGGTATGCGGCCTTAACAGCAGCAGCCTATGCAAAACTGCTATTATCAATTGTGCCTGTTGGAGATGGGACGGCTGTACGGTCAAGACAAGGTTAGCTATCCTCGCTCATTTTCCGAAATTGGCAAATCGGACGCTGCTAATTGATAAAGTAGTTGACATCAAACTACGGGAATACTACGAGACGGACAATCGTCTAAAGATTAAGCGCATCTCTGGAGAGTTCTTGGATATGGAGCAATGCTATATCAATCTTTCGATTGTAGAACATCAACAAGAAAGCCGGGTCACGCGAACACAGCCGCCATCCTCAGGATTTTCACTACTCGATCGCCTGAAAATAGCAGCGGGTACTCCTGAACGGGAAGTCACACTTCCAGACCTATTCTGTGAACGGAAGTCACCGGATGGCAAAATGATCGAGCCGAGACGGATCTTAATTCGAGGACGCGCTGGTGTTGGGAAAACAACACTCTGCAAGAAGATTGTGCATGACTTTTACCACCAGAAGATGTGGGAAACCCTTTTTGATCGTGTTGTATGGATACCTTTGCGGAGGCTCAAAGGGAAATCAACTCTGGATGAATTTTTCCGCCAGGATTACTTCTCTTTTCAAGCTGAACGTGATGATCTAGTTTCCAAGTTCTCGAAGATGGTTTTGGATCAAAATCATAAACGGACTCTCTGGTTATTGGATGGTCTTGATGAGATTTCAGGAGATCGCAATCTTTCCGGAACTGACTTAACTGAAACCTTCAACCGTCTATTGAATCAAGATAATGTGATTGTTACATCCCGTCCTTATGCCGTGAATACTTCCGTGCTTGCTTCCTTCGACCTAGAACTAGAGACTGTCGGGTTTCATCCAAGACAGGTGCAGACTTACTTGACCAAAACTATGAAGGATTCAACTACTTCCGATCAGGTCCATTCTTTCATTCGGAGTCACTGGCTAATCGAGGGACTTGTTCGAATACCAATCCAGCTTGATGCATTGTGCTATAGTTGGGATAAGAACACCTTGTATTCTGACGCTTCGCCAAAAACCATGACAGAAATATACCAGGCCATTGAATTGAAGTTATGGCAAAAGGATATCTTGAATTTGCAGACAAGAGATGACGCCAGGCAATTAAGTGAAGCTGGACTCCAAAAACTGCGAACACGCGCGCAGATTCACTCAGAAGTGGGGAGTATGATGGAATTACTGGAATGTCTTGCCTTTTCCGGGTTATACAGTGACATTATTGAATTCCATCAAGGCCATCGTGATAGGCTATATGAGCAACCGCAATTTTGCAAGCAGTCCGATAATGACCTTGACCGGCTCTCCTTTCTACGCACATCAGATACTTCGAGCCAGGACAAGAGTTATCATTTCCTACATCTTACTTTTCAAGAATTCTTCGCCGCGCAATATTTTGTCAGATGTTTAATATCCGACGAGCCACTTCTCTGTCTCAAGCCCAAAACTTCAGGGAGAAGAGGTACTATGAAAATTTCGCCTGAGGAATTCCTAGAGAGAGAAAAGTATAGTGGGCGGTATGATGTGTTCTGGAGATTTGTCACAGGGCTGCTTCATAATATCGACGAAGCGCAAGTCTGCTCATTCCTTGAAAAAATCGACGAGGAGCCACGAGATTTACTCGGCCCAGGACATCAGCGGCTGCTTATGCACTGCTTCAGCGAAATACCTCAGCCAGAGGATTCAAAGCTGGCAGAGAATAGTCATGGTGACTTACGACGTCTTCAAGAAAAAATGGAACTTGGATGCATACAATGGTCTAAGTATGAGGACAAATGGCTTCCAGAAATGCGCCTCTGCAGTGAGACTGAATTTCCAGATCATACTCTGTGCGAATTACTTGAGAAGAACTTCTTGCAAAGGAGGAGCTCTCACGGAAAAAAAATTCTAGAAGCCTTAGCTCATCGATGGCATATGTCGCCCAAGCTCATGACTATAACCGCAAAATTTATGGACGACAGTGATGAGGATGTGAGGCGACTGGCTGTTGAAGCCTTAGGCAGCCAATCTCCCTGGCCGCCCGAGATCCTCCAGGCGGTCATGGGCTGGTTAGACAACAGCAACTGGACCGCGAGGCGAGCGGCTGTTCAAGCCTTAGGCAGCCAATCTCCCTGGCCGCCCGAGATCCTCCAGGCGGTCATGGGTCGGTTAGACGACAGCGACGAGGAGGTAAGGCGAGCGGCTGTTCAAGCCTTAGGCCACCAATCTCCCTGGCCGCCCGAGATCCTCCAGGCTGTCATAGGTCGGTTAGACGACAATGAAAAGGATGTGAGGCGAGCGGCTGTTCAAGCCCTAGGCCGCCAATCTCCCTGGCCGCCCGAGATCCTCCAGGCGGTCATGGGCCGGTTAGACGACAGTGACAGGATTGTGAGGCGAGCGGCTGTTCAAGCCTTAGGCCGCCAATCTCCCTGGCCGCCCGAGATCCTCCAGGCGGTCATGGGTCAGTTAGACGACAATGACGAGGATGTGAGGCGAGCGGCTGTTGAAGCCTTAGGCAGCCAATCTCCCTGGCCGCCCGAGATCCTCCAGGCGGTCATGGGCCGGTTAGACGACAGCAACTGGACCGCGAGGCGAGCGGCTGTTCAAGCCTTAGGCAGCCAATCTCCCTGGCCGCCCGAGATCCTCCAGGCGGTCATGGGTCGGTTAGACGACAATGATGAGGATGTGAGGCAAGTGGTTGTTCAAGCCCTAGGCAGCCAATCTCCCTGGCCGCCCGAGATCCTCCAGGCGGTCATGGGCCGGTTAGACGACAGTGACAGGATTGTGAGGCGAGCGGCTGTTCAAGCCTTGGGCCGCCAATCTCCCTGGCCGCCCAAGATCCTCCAGGCGGTCATGGGCCAGTTAGACGACAGCAACGAGGAGGTAAGGCGAGTGGCTGTTGAAGCCTTAGGCAGCCAATCTCCCTGGCCGCCCGAGATCCTCCAGGCGGTCATGGGCCGGTTATACGACAGCAACTGGACCGTGAGGCGAGCGGCTGTTCAAGCCTTAGGCCGCCAATCTCCCTGGCCGCCCAAGATCCTCCAGGCGGTTATGGGTTGGTTAGACGACAGCGACAAGGAGGTAAGGCGAGTGGCTGTTCAAGCCTTAGGCAGCCAATCTCCCTGGCCGCCCGAGATCCTCCAGGCGGTCATGGGCCGGTTAGATGACAGCGACGTGGATGTAGCGTTAAGATTAGAAGCTCTCTTGTGGAAGCATGATGATATTCCTTCCCTTTTCTTACATTTGCATCCTGATGCTGCTGCTGCGACGTTATGCAGAATTTGGGCCCGCAAAAGTATCCAAGAGACCTTTGTTTGCTACGTGAGGGAAGGAAACATATATTTTGAGATGCCAGATGGGCGAAAGCGATTCTCTTCATCTAGGAAAGATATCCATTTTCTCAAGGGTAGATTGCGGGCTGCTACCATTTACAGCCCGATTTTACGTTTAGTTTATAGAGATGGGACTCCATTTAGTGGATTGTGAGATTGATTAAATTACAGTATCAGGTTCTGGAAGAGTGCTCTACACTCCATCTCGACACACCCACAGTGCTAATACGCAATTTAGGGGTAAAAACCAAAAACACACACGTTGGAACCGAAGCCGCTGCATCGAACCTTTTATAATGACGAACAACCCATCAGCCTCAACATGATCATCACGTGCATTGGCTGCGTGGAAATGATCGAGGTCCAGAAAATCCTGTCGATCCCCAACATGCCGGACAACTTTCCCGTGAACGGCACTCTAAAGCCGAAAAAATGCTTTATAGCTCTCACGAACTGCCGCATGTTGGAGAGGAGGATTAAGAACAGCCTCGAGAAGATGTTTCAAGGATCACCGGGAGTCCCGTGCATGTCTTCAGCCATTTGTGACGCTATTTCAATGGGCAAGAGCGCCTTCGCCCTTGGCTACTCGAAGCCATGTGTCTGCGACCCACCTTTCGTGACAATGGATCAAATCACGGCCGCGCTCGGGAACAACTCTACGATCACCATCATCAGGATGCTCGGGAGTGACAGTGTGACCTTCGACGTGGAGAGAGATTCGTTGAGGAGCAGATTCATCGGATAGACCTTGAACACCTACCACCACTATAGCATTAGACCAGTTGTTGAAATCTCCAATCTGGGTCATTTAGTTTTATACGATCCTTCTTTTTATAACCAGAAAATGATCACTCAAGAAGATATTGCGCAAGATAGTTAAATGGGAAGCAGAAGTCGCCCACTGTCTCGCCATTCATAGAACCAAACAAGAACAAAGGACCTCGTTGAATTAGAATACAGTTGATTGGTTTACCCAGCCATCGAATCGTAATCTCATTATATCCCCCAGATTGGTTGACCCATCTGCTTCCACTGTGACCTGTTCCAAGTCTCAGAGAACCTGTTCTATATATTCGCCCGCACCACTGAGATTTAAAATTCGCGAGATGGCACGGTGAATGCCTAAAAGCCGAGCAGAGAGCATATTAATCGTATCGGTAGGGCTCCGTGTTAGGACACGAGTGACGGGAAAGGAAGGGTTGCTTAAAACCCCGCTCTCGACAGAACGAATCTCATATTCATGAGGCCGGCTGGTAGGCTCGAAATATATTTGGAATTCGCCAAACAGTTGGTGGTTCTCCAGTGTTAGTGTAAGAGCATTTAATGGGTTGTTAATATTAGGTCCGTTAATAAGATGGGTAATGCCAGGGTCGAACATATCTAAAATCCGGAGTACGTTCTTCTTTGAATCGGGCTGAATGCAGGTTAGTGAAACCGTACAGGCATCAGAGTTTGCTCGTACCATATCCTTATCCCCTGAAGCAACCTTTGTAAGGCAATGAGGTAGTATATGGGCGACTTCCAGGTACTGGAAGTTTCCGCGCGATTCCGACCCAAGGGCCTTTCCATCATCGTCTGTAGAGCCTTTGTCCCTGTTAAGATGTCTTCTAGCCTCCACTATATCAAACTTCCGACTCACAACGCATTGATGGCGATCGCGGAGGAGGCAGTCATGTCTCAAGAGAGATATACATTGTTTTGTGCCAGTGGGTGCCGACGGGAGCATGGCTGACAACGAGGTAGGCGTTTGTTGCGGGGTCTTAACGGACGACGCTTGAACTGGATTGCTTGAGTTAGCAAGTTACATACCGGTAGTGTACCATCGAACATTAAGAACGTACGCGGAAGGAAGAACTGTGCCACTATGTAGTTAGCAAAACCTTCTAAAGCATGCATTAACTTGTTGCGCGCTGCCGGTTCCCAAGAAGCGAAATCCCTAAAGTACAATAACACTGATGTCATGTTAGACAGAGTATCAACCAAGTTCTCGTGCAAAAATGTGAAGACAAATGTCAAGAACAAGTCTCTGGAAATAACATGATTAAGTGTTTCCTGTATCAGCTTGGCAGGCTTATAGCCCCTTTCGGTTTCGTGATTAATGCCATAGTCCTTGATAAACAGATTAAGGAGTCTCTGCGCATTATCAGATTGGTGTGGAGTTAGCGAAAAAAGTTCGGAGAAATCTAGAATTCCCTCAAGCGACGACTGATGCCTGTGCGACGACATTGCCGCTTGGAAGGGTGGTGTGCTTGAGCGCTTGTTGTTCGGTGACTGGAGATATCACGTAAGCTAAGTCGGAGTAATAATCGGGCCGTAATGAAAATCACGGGCTATGATCCTTCGTTCCACTCAACTCCGTGTGCCGGCTGCCTCCCCCGCCATCGAACCACGTCCATCACCCACCAAGGATGCCGGCAAATCTAAAACCGGCACAGCTCGAAGAAGTCCGGCAGATGATTGAAAATGGATTGCTAACCAGATCTGAGATTGCTTTTGTTGCTAACTGTAGCAAACAAGCCGTCACGTATATCTGTCAGAATCTCCAGTTGTTTGGAAATGTTAGAGCTCCTCGAAACAGTGTTGGACGCCCCCGTAGTATCACGCCATCCATGATTGAAGCCATCTTACAACGATTAAAGGAAAAACCAACATTGTATCTGGATGAGCTGGTGTTTTTTGTCAAGGATGACTTCAGAAGGGACGTCACTAGACAGAGCATAGGCAGGGCACTCGCGTCAGTTGGATGGTTAAAGAAGGCAGCTTGGCAGATTGCCAAGGAACAAAATGCAGATTTACGGGACTATTACTTACACAGAATATCTGGATATTCATCATACCAGTTAGTCTACATGGATGAGTCAGACTGTGATAAGAGAGCAGGGTTCCGGCAAACCGGCTGGTCTCCTCTTGGTGTAACGCCCATCCAGATTTCCAAGTTCCACCGCGATAAATGTTATCAGATACTGCCCGCCTATAGTCAAGAGGGTGTTTTATTGTCCCGGGTGTTTCAGCTCAACAGATGCTAATATATTTAAGGATTTTATTGAGCAACTTCTGCACTATTGTAACAGATGGCCAGAGCAAAACTCCGTAATTATTATGGACAATGCGTCCTTCCACCATACAGAATAAATCAGATAGATGTGCGGGGATGCAGGAGTCTAACTAGTGTTTCTCCCACCCTACTCCCTGGATTTTAATCCTATCAAGGAGTTCTTCTCTGAGCTTAAGCAATTTATTAAGCGGCGGTGGAATGAGTATGAAGAAAATCCAGGCCAAGGCTTTAGTGCTTTTCTGGAGTGGTGTGTTGGGGTTGTTGGTTTAAGGGTGCAGAGTGCAAAGGGCCACTTTCGGCATGCAGGAATCTAAATAGAGGAAGATGAATAGCATGCTCTAGCTCAATCACATAGATACATATGTAGATAGATAATCAGGATTAACCAAAAAAATTAGGTATTCTAGCATTAAATATCTTTTCACTCATCTACATTGCAAATGCGGGTTTCAGCCCAATATTAGATATTCTTGACAAATTAGTGGGCAATACCCTATTTCACACCCCGGCTTTTAAAGTAATCAAGATCACTGAGTTTATTAATCTGGTCCAGGTCTAAACCATTATCAAGAGCCACATCACATGCTTTTTGAAACTTGACCTTCCATGATGCATGTCTAACTTGTGATTGTTGCTAATTTGTTAGACGCCGTGTATAGACATCACCGCAGTACTGCAGGTGCGGTGTTCACACCGCGGCGCAGTTATGAGCCTCAGGCCGCAACTGCGCCTGCGACTATGCACATGATGCGCGAAGTCATCTTCACGCGCTGCTGGCCTTCCTGCAGGAAGACCAGCAATTAGTTCACATATAATCAAGACACATTGTTGGACCCTCTGACTCCACTTTATATACATCTATCCTCCACAGCTATTGTATAGTGCGGTTCACAGTTCTAATCACTCACCCTCTTGAAGCCTGACAATGAGTGGCACAAACAATGAGTTACTGTGGGAGTCCATTCAGGGGCGTGTCCTGCAGTCAAGACAACACAGAAACAAACAGAGTGTGACAACCACCCCAACTCCTGCAAATACTGAACCAATCAAGGATTCCACAGATACACCCAGTGAAGGTATGGCTAATGCAACTGCAGAATACCAGGAACCCCAAGAACAACCCTTAGTGGCCACAGAGACCCATGAAGACAAGGAACCTGATAAGCCCTATAACTAGGCTTCGTCAAAACCCATTTTGGGTCGGGACCTCGGACCCAAAACCCAACCCAGTGGGTTTTGGGTTTTTCCAAACCCCCTCGACCCAACCCAAAAACCCAATGGGTAACCCACTGGGTTCCCAA